>DWEM01000201.1:0-22447 GCA_018245935.1 Agara belti belti
CATCCTTGAGGGCTTCCGTTGCGTGCGCTGCGAAAACGGTTCAAGATACCAAAAAATATATGTATGAAAGAATTATTATTCCTCTTGAGATGATCTAAATATATGTCCGCGACGGTATATGTCTATCTTTTATGATTATCTCACTAGAACCGTATTTATCATTTATATGGCAGAACAACGTTTGCCAACTCAGCTAGTAATAGATATACGAGTATATACACTACTCTGTTACGCACTTAGAAACAAGGCACACGCGAGAAATAAAAGTGAACACCCTCTATACATATTAACCGTGTTACGCCTTTGAGTGTTCGTTCTCGGCCAACCAACGCAGAAATTACATACATGGATAGATACATTACGCTCGTGAATTTTTACAAAGCAATTATACATCTGATATATTCCAATGATGTTAAATGATTCTTTATGAACAAATATAATATTAAACATGTTTTATCTTTGACACTAATTCAAATGAGATAAGGTCAAAATTAAATAGAAAAAGTAATTCTAGTCAAGCTTTCAAATTAAACCTTTGAATCGACTCGTAAAGCGACTTTTTCAGAACATTGTAACTTCACTACATAGTATAAAACAAAGTCACTTTCCGCTGTCTGTCCCTACGAGTATGTATGCTTAGATCTTTAAAACTACGCGACGGATTTTGATGCGGTTTTTCTAACTAAATAGAGTGATTCAAGAGGAAGGTTTATATGTATAATAATATATGTAGTGATACGTCGAGGTGAACTAAAGACACATTTTACGAAATTCTACCTTCAAAGGGAATGCGGGGGCGGGGGTGGGGGCGGGACGAAGTCCCGGACAAAAGCTAGTACTAAATAATATCTCGATTTGTTCGATGTAATAGTTTCTTGTTCTGCCAACTAAATCTATTAAGCGACACAAAGCACTGCAGCGGTCCACATCAAACGCTACAGTCTACGTAGCCACGACGATTACTTGCCTCCCTCTTTGTGAAGGCGTGTTCGAACCCGCCTCGTTAAATGTACTAAATTGTTTGCTCTTTCCTTGGGTGCGTTTCCTTGAGGAAATAACGAAAGGGTACCACGAGTTCTGTAACGTGTAGCTTTGATTCGTATGTACGAACAATACGCGATAAGAAAAACTTCAAGCTTCGTTCTGCCCTTTTAACAAACATTTAATTTATATATGGAGTTATTAATTACAAATTATTAATTACTAATTACATTATTAATTACATGGGGTTCGTGGGACAGCTCCTCTGGTGTTGCAGGTGTCCATAGGCGACGGTGACCACTTACCATCAGGTGGCCCGTCAGCATGTTTGCATGCCTTATAAAAAAAATAAAATTAATCTATTGTAGAAAATTTTCTTAATTTTTTCTGACCCTTGTATTACTTCACTGTTGGATACGGGTCTCCTCTCATAGTGAGGAGGGATAAGGCCGCAGTCGACCATCCTGGCCAAGTGCGGATGGCCAGAACTTCACACACACACCTTAGAAACATTATCAATTATTATCACATCTCTTAGGTGTGCAGGTTTCTTCACGATATTTTCTTTCACCGTAATAGCGACCGCTATTTAAATTTGAAGCTGCAAAATACACGTACTCGTATTATTGTAAACTCAGAGGTCCGTGGCAGGATTTGAACCCAGACCCATAGGAGACAGAAATTCAAAGCACAGGCAATCAATGTCCAGTCTCCATACTCAAATACGTAACTACGCAACTGCATTTGTTGTACATTAATAATAATCTACATAAGTATTGTTAGGGTCACCATAAGTGTGATCATGATGTGACTCAGTTTCGCTCTAAACTCAAATTACTCTATCAGAGGCATTGTACTAGAAGTATGCAGAATCTGCGGGCTGCGGAGTCCGATACTATGTGTCTACAATACCAAGAGACCGATTACATATTTGAGCCCATACAGATAATAATAAATCTTTATTTCTATACCAAAGAAGATGTAACAATTAACAGTGTCCAGGGTCTTCTTTTGACCACAGTTGTGCCTGTATTAGCTCTGCTCTTCTCAGTTTTACATTCCATCTTGTTCCTCGATACCAAAGTGTCCACATTAGTGATATTGATGGGATTTCATTCGAGATTGGCTATTCTAAATCGACCGATTCAAAGTCAATCGGAGATCTGCGATCAAAATAAACGTTGGCGATCAGTTCAAATCAATCTTGATCGATCGCGATCACAGATGAACGGCATAATGTACGATGACTGAGCCGAACGGATCCGAATGAATGATTTTGGTTATATAATAATAACTGATAATAACCGGGGACAGTTCCACACATGGCTATCTAATTCCAAACTAGGCAATTGAATGCCTGTGTTATGGTAACCGGACAGCTGATAAACATATACATACGATATAGTACTTATATAGATATTTTTATTAAACCCAGACACAACAAACAAACGTGCTCATCACATAAATGTATGTCTTGAATGGGAATCGAATCCACGACCTCCGGTTTTACAGTCAGGGTCTCTAACCACTAGACTACTAGGCCACTCAAATAATGTTAATAATATCTGGGACATCCTCACGTACTGCCACCAGATCCGTAACTAGGCGTTTACTTGTATATACATATATTAAGATAAATAAAAATAACACGAACATCTTTCTCAACAAAGTTCCTTACACATCAATGCGGCAGGCGATGCTAAAAGTTTAAAAGTGTGTGAAACATTAATTTCAAATTACTCTAATATATTCCTTCCGCCATTTTTGCGGCGCGGCGCTCCGCAATTAGGCGCGCCTCGTTAAGTCGAGATCGAGACCTAATGAGCCACGTATATGGTTTAGTGCACTCGTACGATCAAAAATTATAATCCTGCTCCACCAGCATTACGTAACCCAGCCGCGTGGAGACGAGAAAAGGACTGGAAGCTCCAGCGCAGATAGTCACATGACAACGATGACAGTCGCTTGACGGGTGACGGGCCCGCAATGAACGGAACGATAACTACGTGGTACGAGTAATAGAACTTCAATTCTAAACCGCACTAATAAAGTTTAAAATTGCATAATACGACGCACACGCGAACAATATCTTGATATTCGGACCGAAAACGTTGGAATTCGAAATTTAAATAAGCGCGCCATTTCGCCCGCGTTCAATTTAAACGGTCGGGGCGAGTCGTCTCTTTCACGCAACATTTTTACATCGGCCCATATTACGTTCGTAGATTACTGTGTATAAAAAAGGGAAATAAACGTCAAGTGAGGCCCTTTAAACAGTGTAGGCGCGCGTGTGACGGCAAGTTGAATTTCACAGGGGATATATTACATGTAATGAGTTCCATATTGCGCCTTTCGTTGGGCGTAATTGACTCGATTTCGCCCGTGTTGCGAGGAGTTTTATATTCGCAACCACCCCGCGATGAAGTGGTCTGGTAACACGGGATCTTCAAGACAGTCCCGTAACGACATTTTTTTTAAACGTGTAACGGAAGTGTCGTAATCAAATTCCATATTTTTTTAATTTAAAATTTTGGCTTAACTTTTTTTTTGTATGTGAAACGTATTTATTCCTATCAATTTTATTCCGTCTGAGATTCAGTTAAATGCACAAAAGAAGCACCTCAAGTACTATACAAAATGAGTTATTTATCTATGCTTTATTTTCAAGATTAATATAAATGTAGCTAGAAGTGTAGAAAAGGAATATCAAAAAAAAATTTCAAAGGTATACTATATCAATATACAAGATTTATTTTGAAAATAAAGTAAAAATCTTAAAGTTAAAAATGTAGAGTACTTTAAGTAGAAAATTTAAACCTTTTTAGCAGAAAACTATGAGCATGATATTGCTAATGTCCTTGAATGAAAGGTGCCGTTTTGCAGTCGACAAAAGCCGAGCAAAAAAATTTTAATAATATATAAATCAGTTAACAAATTGTCAGTAACCATATCACATATTAAAACATGTAATCCTCGTTTTCTATATATACAATTATTAGTTAGAAAAAGGACGAAAGAAATGTCCCGATTTAAAAAATTAAAACATTGTCATACTCGTTCTAAGGTATTTAATGCTCCTTTCCTAATTAAAGGGTTAACTTCGAGCGAGACTCAAAGTCGAATGCGGAGTATTTTTTTTTTAATTAAGTAACGTGCTTAGCCAGATTATAATTCGGCTCGTTGAGACCGAGGGGATACTAAAGTGTACACAATAATTTTTCCTACCTTAAATAGAAAACTAGAATTTATATATGATGTAGCTCCCAATTGAAGTTTGACTATATTACCTAAATATTCGTTCAAGGCTGTTATGCTGAAATTAGCTTAATTTTTTATGAATAACGATTTATTCGACGTTAAAACCGAAACAATTTGAAGTAACTTATTCATAATCATAACTTTGCTAAATAGCTATCAGCTAATTCGCATTGAGAATAATTTGAAATTCGAATAATTTGAATTACGAAGCATCGCGCCGGGGTGGCCAATGAAAACCAATTACCAAATGAATCCGTTACAATTTGTCTGGATACAAATCAAGTTTCAGACACTGACAAGTTACAACAGGTTTAGTAATACGAATAATTATATATTGGAACGACTCACAGATGGTTATTTGAACCCAAACGAGGCATTTCCTGTACTATATAAACAGAACACCTAATAAATACACTTACGTAGATCATTTTGCTTCCATACTGATCAATGTCATTAATCAATTCAGTCAGAAAATATCCGTAAGCCAATATATGTCATCCAATTACAACTGCTGGACAATATTAATTTCATCTGAAGAAAGTGAGTCGCGACTTATGACAATCACTTGTTTTTCCAGAAATTTCTGAGCGCTCCGAAGTGCTCAAACTGGAACGGCTATATAACTATAGGGTACAAGGAAATGGAAGCGCTTTTGAAAATTTGACACAAGAGATCCAAGGATTAATTGCGCTTAGAGAGGATTAACTTTGTTGATTGCTTGACATCTGCCACTGTGTCGAGATATTAAAATATGGGAATGATGGTCTGTTTTATATAGAATACATTCAAAGCATATATGGCAATTAAGCTATCAACCTCCCTTCCTTGTGTGAGGTATTTAAATCATGCAGCGCACCTGTGACTTTGAAAAGTTATATTTCTTTTAAGGTTGATTACAATTCACTGTAACGTTGATGGGAAACAATAAGGGGATTCCCGTACACAATTTAACTGAAGCGTGTGAAATGTACAAAACTGCATTACTCCGCTTTGGAGACTATAAAACTGTCCAGATTGCAACATTCACTGCCTCTCAGCCTTTCTGATTCTGGCCAAAAACGCCAGTCAAGTACAAAACAAAGATGATGACAGCTTAGGGCCAGCGCTGGTTGACATATGTCCAAATCATTATGCTCTCAATACATTCTAACCTAAACGTGCCTACCTATCCTACCTAAAGTTATACGTGCTAAATGTTTGGCAATAATTAAACTTTCCTTTCCGACACTTTCAACTACCAAACCATATCTTGGCCGGATTTTTCTATCAAAACATTTTCAATGGGACACGCCCAAAGCGAAATCTCTTTACAGAGATTGAGTGGAAATATAACAAAGGCGCTGAACGTATTGCGTTCTCTTTTGATCTTGTCCCCTTTATGAAATATGTGGCGCATTTGTCACATAAGTCAATGATCCCGCTACAAAGTGTACTGACGACCTCGTCAATAACACCGCGATATGTTCAAAGGTGTATGGAATCTATTTTCAGTTGTAAAACAGATGGCGTCGCTAGAGATATTGATCAATATGTATGACGGTAGAAATTCTTCAATGGTAATACAGTAATCAATGATGTATGATCGTTTGTAATATTAGCGAGCAGTAGGTGTTACCCTTTTTTTGATTATGGGGGAAACCTTTAAATGGTAGCACGGTGCATTGGGAGAGACACCGGGTAATGTAGGATTATTAGGGCACTAAAACCCCCTCGAAGACCTAAATCTACGCTGTTGAAGATCAGTGATCACGTATAACGACTTATCTAGTTGGATGTTTAACATAAAACTTACCAATCCTAATGAAATCCAAAGTCCTTCCTAAGAACTTTTCCTCCTTACAAACCTGAAAAGATCGAACTTTCTAAAATATGTTCCAAAATATAAGGTATATACACTTAATGAAGGTCATGTTTTAGTCCACGTATTTCGGCCTTGTGCGCTTGAGACTGCAGTAGACCAGGAGAAAAAACCGGCGAAAAAATATACGACAAGAATCATCAAACAGACGGCAAGGACAAAAATCGGTTTTCTATAAATTCGCAATAGCCATATATATCATCGGTCCACGAATATCATCGGTGTACGAGAGCAAAAGTCGCTTTCCAGTTACGCGAATGCCATACGTGCCGTTACTCGACATTCTAACAAAAGCGTAAATACGTAGATGTAACGTATTCGTTTGATGTCGTTTCTTTTGGTGTAACGTTAAAAGGAGGGTTCACGACACAAAGGGATATGGGATTTGGTTCTCTGAAGAGTTGATGATATGTTCCACCTCGGTAGGATTAGCGACAATGTTACCCGCATAATATAATAACTATAATAAAAAAGTTGCCTATATATTGCCCATAACCTTCTCTATCCTTCAGTAAAAGTCCCATTAAAATTGGTTCAGCGGTTCCAGAGATCAGCCCGGATGAACAAAAAGACGAACATGTACTTCAATTTTATGTATATGTATAAATATAGTTTGGTTTTGGCTTCGTCTTTATGCTAGCCACTCGGTGTCTGCCTACCCCGTTAGGGCTGGGGTTTAGATGTAACAACAAATTGAAATATACCTCTACAAAACCTACTTTGCATTCTACAGCGTGTTCCAATTCGTAGATGACTCCACCTACCTAACAATTGTTTCAATAGATCTGATAACCTTCGATTATCTAAAAAGCAATCTGACCGCGGCAATCGTAACAAAAACCACAATTTTAGTGTTATCTGTGTTTTAGATAGTTTTAAAAGAAAATTGGGAACTGGAACTCGTTCCCTAGAGACGATAAACGTCAGTTACCAGTCGTGATACATAAAAGCTTTTGATGGATTTTGACGTCTAAATAATAATGTCATATTTCTGGTGTCAGAATCGTGGCAATGCTTAATAATGTGTGCCAAAAGCGGTAAATAAAATATAGGAATCGAAGAAATTTTAAGTGCTACATACCTTATACAGAATGCACAACAATTTAGTCATCTTTTGCTAACGCATCAGCAATTATTCAAAGGTAGATCGTAAGACGCATTTTTATTACAAGAATGTATGCATTCATCATTGGCTGAAAGTAATTTAAAAAGCGTTAAACATGATCGACCTCTCAGCGATTTTTGCATTAACATTTTCTCGCTCAATTCGTTCATCGCGTGTGCTATAACCACATCCTTACACCGGATTTAAAGCTTACCGCGGTTGCGTTGGTAGTGGGTATCGATTTTATATACATGTTTTTAAATGTAGTCAGTTCGAGACGGCTTAAGGGAAAGTATACTCCAATACTTACTAGTTTTAGTTTTTTCAAAAAAAACTTACTAAACCGCAGTCCTTTAAGCACTAAAATTACTCCAACAATTGAACAAACCATATCTCATGTAGCAAGGAAATAGTTCGCCTAAAAAGATTTCCGTTAAATGCATTTCCGCCACCGTCTACATCCATTGCTTGTAATGCATTGCTATCGAGTGTTAAGTGCTTTAGAAATACCGCAATGTATTTGAATGTAGGAAACCTTGCAATCTATTCTGGTTACAATAAGACCATAGATATTCGTAGCATTGAATTGCAAATTCACCTAAATCTCACTAATTGCTCCGCACCTCTTTCTTAGTTCTTTGGGGAGTAAGTTTGGGAACAATTTGAATTTTCTTTATACTTATCGCTTCGGAATGAATACTAGCGCTATTTAAACTTTTATCTGATGCTTCCTGTTTTAACAAATCTCTTAAAATACCTTATTTTTTATGTTTTTTTTGGTCCAATAACTTGTGAAAGAGTTGTAAAATATTGTTATAGGGACAATATTGGATATTATAACCCGATTGTCTTGTTTTGGATCATAAACAAACATCAACAATAGTGTTCAGTTACAAAAATCTTTAGAATTCTTAAAAAATTTGGTCTTATTGGAACTCGTTATGGTCACAAGCACCACATGACACTTGATACCTGAAATCATCACTTTGATCGTATTGTCAATGGCTGCTGAGTCGAGGTACCGGGTTCGATTTCCACCCAGGACAAATATATGTGTAACAAGCATAACTATTTGTAGTGTGTGATCAAATATGAATTTAGAGATATATGTATATATATATATATATATACATAGGCGAAGCCGTGGACACGGCGCGCGGTCAGTATTTGAATAGGTGACTGTTACTGCAAAATTTTCACGAGCATTCCGTTACCGATTCCAATCTATATCTTGTACTCAACCATGCGCGATATTCTGGAAAACTGCTATAAAGTTTTCTATCCGCTTAATAATATACAGAATTTTTACGCTTAGTAAATCATCTTAGTAAATCAGACATCTGACAGCACAACAGATAACTCGTAACTAAAGTACGTAAAGTTACTTGAAAACATCGTAAACCCACGCGGGCGAGACTAATTAAGTAATAATTTTTGCATCGTTTGTACTCATTATGGCCGCTGTACTTGTTCTTCAATTTGGACAAACAAAATTCAGAATTGTTAATTTACCTCAACGTCATCTCGGGGACAGAAGCGAACCCCAAACTCTTTCAAGTCGAATTTCCTAACCAAAGAACAATTTACGGGGAAAGGAAAGACAAATCAAAGTTAGAATAGGGTTACCATGAATACTAAAAAAGTGAGCAACTTTACTAGCGGTACTTAACGGTCACTAGTAATAAATCTTGTACACAAATGCACACGTAGATTGGACATGTCTCGACATGTTGAAGACGTGTAGGCACAATTCTTTGTTAAATACACCACATTTTTTTATTTTTTGAAGTATTCTCAATTTTTAGTTTAGCCGACGCGGTTAGCTATTGGGCAAGTGCAGGGCATACCAACAAATCAGTAAATGTGATGGGGGGGGGGGAATATTTGAGTTTGCCCTAGATCCTTTTTTTATGATTTTTTTTGAAGCAATAAATAAAAAAGTGTAAAAACAACGCTTCAGCAACGTTTTGAGTATGGTATACTCCCGACTCGCATCGTTAAGGAGAGTTCAGCGAAAGGCTAAACGGGTGGCATTCGAGTTTCCTAACGTGCAATAAGTTAGGTTAAGCTCCGTAAAATGATTTATGAGGTGTTTGAAGCTTAATTTTACATGAAACTAAAATAACCAGAGGAAACTTGCACGCTGTTTAGCTCTCTCGCGTTTGTTTTTATCGTCATATTGGAATTCAGTTTATGATCGTAGCTACTGATATAGAAGCAGGACGTCCAGATTTACACTAAACGGACGGTAACCCCAAACAAGGGGGACAAAAAATACGGTGTTCTTAAACAAAACGCGACGAGCTTTTGGGTGATTCTTATTAATTTGTACTTTTGTCCTTCCCTTAATGTCAGGGAAAATTGGATTAATGGCGTCTTCGTAGCGTGCTTCATTAAAAGCCTCAATCGCACCAAACTTACCGCGTGACGTCATCTTTCTATAATTTTAGATGTTTTTTGTTCACATACCCTCCTATCTATTACATAGCTCTTATAATCTACTAAGAAATGAATTCTCCGGGCGCAGTAAATATGAAATATGTATATTCTGTAAAAACAAAATTGTACGTTAGTGGGCATTGACCCTAGTGTTTTGTTCTAACACAAACTAATGAAAGAATTTAATTTATTTACTAGACAACGTATTTTTGAAAGTAATTACAATTTTTAGTTCAATTTCAAGAGGAAAAACTGTCGCCTGTCGGCAAACAAGCGGACACTTATTTGCATAAAGATGTAGTCACACTGCTGTTTCGAGTGTTTTAAAATTCAAATTGTATTTTATAATCTAAGCATCTTAACATTTATTTTTAAATGAAAATTCATTTATTTGTTTGGTCGTATATTTGCGTATGGTTTTGGTTTTGTTAAAATTTACTTTACGTTAAACAATGGTGTTATTTAATAACCAGAATTCTAGTTGTTGTGTTTTTTGTACCAATGTATGTTGTGTTTATGTATGGATGTAAATAAAGATTTAGTTCTATATTATTTCGTTACTCTTAGAGAAGGATTGTTGATAGAATAAATTCCAAAACCTTCTCGTTACAAGAGAAGATCTTTGTCTCAACAATGAAAGGAAAATTGTTACGGATGAAACGACACGAAAATGTGGGACGTTTTTTATTTCAAGAAAACAGCAAACGGGCCGCCAAAAATCGCCGCTGCCGGATACGGACATCTGTATCTAACCTCCAATAAGATTGTAGGAATAGGACTGTTAGTGTGAGCTCATTAGCAATATGTATTCAAAAGAATTCATTGGCTAGTATTTATTAGTAACAGGACTGCAGAAACGGGAATATCAGTAATATTAGTCCAGTATACTGTAGTACAAAATATAAATGCAGTCAATATTAGTTAGTATTATTAGAGGTCAGCAACAGATGCGTGATTACTCTTGAGGACTGAGATGGTCGTATCTAGTACACGCGTGGGCCAGCATCCGGAACTTTCAAACCGAAACACAAGTAGGTACTTTGCGGTAAAAATAGGTGTGGTAGTGGTACTTCCTTAAGCGAACAGTAAACATGTTATACTCTCTACCCTACATAGTATGCCCCAGTGTGACAGCCCTGCTTCAGTGTGACAGCCCCCTATTAAAGCTCAAACACTTTTATTACTGTAGTCTCGGAGCCCTGCCGCCGCCGTATTTAAGTTCTACAGTGTATTTTAATTCGCTCCTAATTACTTCGCCTATTAATCTAGACGTTCGCTTAGTTTATATTCAAAAGATAGGAGTTCTCCTTTAAAGTACCTATGGTGTTTTTCTAACAGAAGGTACTTACGGTTAGAAAAGAGAAAACTTTATCATTTCCCATAGGGGCAGCTGCAGACTTGGGATTTCTAAACGTTCGATTCCGACAATACCTTAAACCCCCTCTCAGAAAGATCTATGTCGAGCAGTACAAAAATAAAAGGGTTGGAAAAAAATTACATAACTAATTAACACTTCAAAACATTGAATACTTAATTAATATCAATAATCACAAAACAATAAATATAAAATCATTAGGGCCAAAACGTGTCTATTTTCGAACTGTTAATATCATTAATATAATAGTGTAAAACAATTAAAAATAATACACAAAAGTGTGTTTTCCACTGAAAATAATATCGAAGCACTACCGAAATTTAGCGCACATTACACCCTTATCTTGCCCAACTGTGAGCTAGAAATGGGCTGTTAATTCCCACGCTATCAACGTCTTACCCCGAGTATCAACATGGTAAAGATTTATGAGGCCACGGCAGGTGTGGAACTAAGTTAATGGCCTAGGTTACTCGGAGATATACCGCAAACCTAAACACTGGTTTACGAGGCACTCAATCGTGATATGAAATAATGTACAGAGACCTAAGGAGAATAGAATGGCTTTCATTTTGAATAGAAATGTTGTAAGAATTATCAAAGTAATTGGCTTTTCCTCGTTACCGCCCAGAAACCGCGCAATTGTGATATCTGTCAAATGGCAACACTGTGTGCTGTAGTAATGGCCGACATGCTTGTTTGTTCTTTTTTCGTATTGCAAAGCATTGACTTATCGATTTACAAATCGATTTTATCCATCATAAACCACTCTTTAAAGCGTTGTACATAGCTTCATTTTTTATATATTTTAAAGACAAAACACAGGAATAATTTCTTGAATTCAGTTATCCATTCTAAGTTTGTCTTTTTGATATGTCACAACACGACACAATGATTCAATAAATAGGACACATTAATTTGTGATACAAATTGATTTAAATTAAACTTGATTTGAGCTTGATTACAATATTCATATAGTAACAATTGTACATAACCATATTATATTGTTAAATCAAATCAAATACAAATTAAATCAAATCAACAAATTTTAATGACAGTTATTGTTGTTACGTACTTATCCACATGCACGAGATCAAATACAGATTAAACAGAGAATATTATGGTAATTCTGAAATTGGGCCGGACGCAGCACTCGCACAGATAAAAACGGGGAAATGCGTTGATTCAGTCAGACATTGATTCATCTGAATGAGAATATGGAAACGAATATCGATATCATGGGTAATACGGACGCGCAGCTCCGATATTTCAACCATATTACTGAAACGTGTTTAATATTCGACGTTCCGTTTCACGCATAAAAAAAAATCAAAATATATTACGCGTTGGGTTTTCGATTTATATGGTATTTATACAGATTGTAATATGATTAGGTGAAATAATATTTGGGTGTATATATTTATGTATATAGTTATCACCACTTGATTTATCCATTCTATCATAGACAATACTTGTCTCATCGTGAGAAGGATAAAACACATTGTCTACCACGCTGCCTAAAAGAGATTGATAGATTTCACGCGTCTTAGACAACGTTATGAAGATTTTTAACAATGTTTTTCCTCTCCGTTATAAAAAAATATATTGAATCTAAAAAACGCGCCGCTCTAATGTAAGAGGTACCAGGATGCTGATATTAAATTGTCTTTACCCTGCCTACATCCATACCCATTCCTAAATATGTATTAGATTTTTTTCTTATTATACTTATTTTTCTATGTGATTTCACAAATGGAAATAATAGTTTTATTAACAATCACATTATGTTTATGTCTCAGGTAATCCTCAACTGTACTGTTACGTGCCTCTTACCCCACAATTTCAAATTTAAATGTACAAAATTTATTATTTTCTCAACGTCACTTAAAGTCGCGAACGCTCGACGTTTAAAGTTAAATTTCCTTCGTTGCATCCAGAATGTTGGGATTGCGTTCAGACAAACTAAACGTGGACACATCCAAAGAATAAATAAATATTTTCTACGTTAAAATACCTTTAGAAATGCTTCTATGTATATTAAACTGTAACCTAAACGAAATATAATTGTGAACAAATTGAAATAAGAAAAAAAATGGTCAAATTGTAACCATCCAATTATGTAAAAAAAATCTAAGTTAGGCATTGAATGTGAAAAAAAGAAAAAGGCGGACAAAAATGGTGTACGATTAAAAAGCAATCAGAAAAGGCGCTATGCGCTATCTAAGAGCAGGACATAATGATAAGCAAAACGAATGATGTCTCCGAATGTTGAACGACAGTAAAAAAACGTGCTATTTCCCTACATTATTTATAAAAACAATTTATGGCATGTCGCCTTTCATCATTTGAGTCAGATTCTTTACCAAAAATCATTCTTTTTTTTACTTACATCATTGTAGTCCAGCTAAATAAATACTCACACATGTTTTTTTAATATCATAAACACACTTACATGCAATTCGCTATACAAAAACCTCAATCCACAAACGCTAGCCGCTTAAACCTATGAAAATATATTTCACGTCCTGCCCGTATGTATCTTTATCCTGAATAAGCCAGGCTTAATCCAGACTTCTGAACGCAGTAGTGCCAAGATTGCTATACTAATTCTCGCTAGCCGAACCGATATTTAAATGGCCGGCACGACTAATTATCGTATCGGAACGCTATTGAATGCATTGAAATAACGACTCAGTAAAATATTTAGTTAACGCATCAATTCAAAATTCACTAATTCGCAGTTAACATACAAAGAAAAGTCTACAATTAAATAAATGCCTAAAATGATGTGTAAAATGTATGTTTTTTAATTATTATTGCGTAATAGGCTTGCGTTTGATAATAATAACAATAATTTAAACATGCATTAAAACTTAAAACTTTTTTTTCATAATTCATATAAGGCCTTTCATTATTATATAGAATACCATAAACATAAAAAGACAATTTTTGACGTATGACCGGAATTACTCCACACTCTATGGTTTTCGGATTCGGATACTCTATGTTCGGAGTTATGTACAATTTTGAGGTTAACCGTCTCCATTTTGACATGACACGAACGCAAAATCGATAATATATCAAGCTTTCACAACGGTTCATTCCGCAACAGACGCTAAAGCAAAATCTTCGGTAAGTTAATCGGAAGAATGTAATCTATGTTCTAAGTTAGGCCGAGCGCTCACTGCCGATTTGCTTAAAGGAGTTACAGCAAAATTTGTGGGGTTCGGTATCGACCATTTCGTCTATTGTAAAATTAGCATAAGCGTTGTAATTGGAGTTGAGACTTTGTTAATAGATATCAATTTTACGACGAATTATATTTAACATTTCGTTTATCAATGGAATGTCGTAAACTTAACTAAATACAGACATCGTTTCCTTTCTCTTAAAACAAGTCACTAAATCACGAACAACTGAATGACAAATTTGCAATTGAATGACAATTTCAAGTCAGAAGTCTCCGCAACTGGAGCATATGTATGACGAGAGTGACGAATGTAGATGAAGCACGTCAGGTTTGTAAGGACAGAGATATTTAGTACTCGGTGCTTTTTGTCTAGCTCATTAAGGAACTGGTTTGATGTTATAATAATAATAATTAATCAAAAACCTAATGGGAACAAAAAAGTGTAACTTTAAGTCGAAAAGCTAACCTAAATACACATTTCTCGTAAATCGTATATCGGGCGCGCTACCGGGAAGAAAAACATTTACATACAAATATTTGAGATTGCAGCGCTCCTCATTACGCCTCGGCCGTTACAGGCCAATTTAATGGAGTGCCTTTTTACACAATTTCTCAGTACGTATTCGTTTTTATTGCGTTCGAAAACAAAGCAGTGTTCTGACCAGTTAAGAGCAAAGAGAGTAAAAAAGATGGTGAAGGATCATAAGGATTAATTTCGAAATATAACCAGATACGTTTATTTCGGGTTTATTAAAAGATTTGACAACGTAACATTTTTTAGAGAGCACAAAGACCAAAGACAAAAATGACATGTAATTCTTACAAAAAACAAAAATATAAAAACAGAAGGAGTTCGGTTTTCCACAAAGAGAATTTGATTAATTTATATTAATTCAACTTTCCGTTAGTGAAAAGCTTGCTTGTCTTTCTGCTGAAGCAAAATATTGGATGAGCAAATACAAATCGATCAATGCCATCAAAAGAGTTATTTCAATACATAGTTATTTGGACAGTTCGACACTTATTTCCGGTTATTTTGAAAGTTCTGACAGATCGACGCAATTACAATTGATATAAACTTCTTGTCATTGGCTGAAAAGAAATGAATCTAATTGAAGTATCTAATAAGTTTCTAATACACGTAATTTTTTTGTTACAACTATGTACACAAAGTAATAACAAATGTGATGCCAATTGATTTGTTTATTTAAAAGAACATTAGGTACAATACAGATCTTAAACAAAATCTATATTCTTATGTTTTTTTTAAACTCTTATTTTTATAGGAAACATGGTTTCTGCCATGTACAACTATTTCTATATTTGTAACTTCAGGTGAACCATTTATATATTCTATGCCTACGTAGCTATACATATGTACATATTACATATATGATATTTGAGTGATAAAATGTCACATCTTTTTACAATAACCCAGTGTGCATTAAACTTGTCGTTATATTTAGATACTTTATTCAATTACACGTTACATAGCACGTTCGCTTTAAATAAAACAAAGCGCTAAAAGTGTAGCAAAACTTTGAGTACCGTTGTAACAATAAATGTTATTTATCGAAACGCTTTTAACGCCCCTTTTTACCCTTTTAATGTTACTTATTTGTAGTTCTCATTATTTAAATGGGAAATATACGATAATGGACCGATTTTGTTTTGTACATAACTTACAGCTTACCGCTAGTCGTTCTTTTTCCCACGATAACATTTGCATGAGATAGCGATATTGTTCTGACCTTTTATTTTGTTACAACACCTTTTTAAACGCAACCGATGTTTGAATGAGAATTCGGATTATGAACACCTTTAGTTGTTGAAGTTCAAGGAAGAAGATTGACATTTTCCAGCACTTCAAAGTATACAAGCATCCTCATAATATTTTCCTACGGCATTATATCGAGTGATAAAATGTAAACTTTAAAAAAAATCACTCCTCTTAGTATAGTAAGAATTACGTGTCAGAATTTAAACCAACAATTCCCGGAACCATCATCAGCCTATATTAGTCCACTGCTTCACAGTTCTCTCGGAATGAGCGCCATTGTGTCCTGCTCAGCTTGCCAATATAGGGCACTAAAATCTAAAGTACTGGAATACTTTCGCGTATAAATTAAAAATTGTAATCGACAGATGTAAATTACATTCACAGAACTCTGTGTCGGAATAGAAACGAGCGATACGTCATTTGCGCGTTCAAACAAAACATCGGAGCAGCGGATCTATTCATCATCCGAACAAAAGTTGCTCGCGATTCATCAATAGGGGCTTGACTATGAAATACGAATTAATTAACGCTGACAAGCCACCGTTTAGTGGCCGCGACAGCCGCACGACGAGGGTACGACACGATTATTTAACGCGATTGATGGCTGTCAATATCGAAGCTGATGTATAATTAACTTTATGCAGACTGCTGGCACTGGCACAGAGGGCTGGCAACGGATTCGGGATGCCTCTGGTGTTAGCAATGTCCATAGGCGACGGTGACTCCTTACCATCGGGTGGCCCGTCTACCTGTTTGTCAGTTTTAACATAAAAAAACATACAGCACTTGTCTATTGCTCGCCGTGTAAGCCACCCAGATAATGCTAAGGCTATGCCTATGGCAAATTTATACGCTAATCGTGATAGCATAAAGTTAAATATGAAATGTTCATTGCTAGACACATGCTTACCAAAAATCACCACAATTCAATGTCTCCTGCTCTTTGGGAACATTGTCTTTGCAAATAAATAGTGCTAAGGATGTCAATTACTAGAACAGAATTGTTTAAAATATGTACAACTTGGCTCTTTTCAAAACAACATTGAATTATTCAGGCAAGCGTGCTACATAGTAGACTACATCTTCGCATACCATCAGACGAGATAGCAGCCAAGCCCTTAATTATTAAAAATAAAAAAAAAATCCGTTGATATTTTGAAAATTTCTAACGCACTAATCATGTTTTAAATTTAAAGACAAAAGCTTAATAATCAAGAGAATAAATGATTCTGTCATTTTTAGTTCAGGCTGTAGTAATGATATAGATAATAAATGGGATTGGTCCCAAGATACCACCTTGTGAGACACCAGTGATAACTTAAGATGTTAAGTCAAAAGAAAGAATTAAATAGCTTTTATATTCGTTAAGAAAAACCTTTCAAGGCTACAACAGTACTAAATTTTAACGAGTTAATTAATTGCCCTTCTTTGGATTCATTCGTTTCTATTAGAACAAACGTATTTGTAACAGTTACAATTGAGTCAGAGACGTGTTTAATCCTGGCAACACAATTAACCTTTTTTATGGAAACTGTTATTTTAACATATTCGACAAAATTTCTGAAAGTTTTTTGTAACTTACTCAATATTCTTCTGCTGGTTTTGTTAAACTTAACAATAGTTTTTGATTTGAACCATGTTTATGATCTCTTGGTATCCCTAATTTAGTTAGGATAGGTATTTCTGAATTTCAGTGGGTATTCTGACACACTTACCGGTGACGTCCACATAGTCCAGCTGCCCTTTTGGGCAAACGGGATTCATAAACATATTCCCCAACAAAAAAGGGTCTGCGGAACAACGAAAACATTAACTTGTGTAACAAAAAAGTTTGGGAACCTCTGATCTATAACATAAAAAATGTAAGCATGTAATTATGTAATGTTCGAGGCAAGCCTAGTAACTCTGACAGTTTACAACGATTTATTATTCTGCCGTCAGCGAAAAAACACACGCACCTACATCACAGGATTTATAGGACACAACCGAGGCATAATCCTGAAGCCTAAAACAACGGGGTGAAGTTTATTCACGACAATCAATCTCACGACAAAGGGATATCACGAAACGAGCGCCCAAAACGAATGGCCTCCGACAATTTTATGACAAAACTGGTTTTTGAACTATCGATTGTCGGAATATTGGTATTTAACGGGACATTGAAATGTAGCGCAGAAAAAAATTGTAAGTTTTATTTCTGACACCATACAGGATTTGTGACGTTATTGTCATTTGATGTTAATGTATATTTGACACTATCATTTTCTAAGTACTCAGACAATTTTATAAGAACTTTTGTCTATGGTATTTAAGCCGCTTTTAAGGATTTCCACAAGGTTTGACGTGGTAACCAGTCAAATGATAAATTACATATATTCATTTCTTCATACCTACTTATATAAATCGTTTTACAGACAATAAATACCCACCTCATCACGCTAATGTTTGTTCTTGGTTCGAATAGGACCTACGGCTTATCATTTAGGATCTCTAAGTACTAGATGACAGACCAGTCAAGTCAGATTCTTACCGACATTCACGTTCAACTAAATTTATGAAGCCCCAACGCCGTCTCCATATTTTAATAGACCGTCGGCGCTGATGTCGACCGCCTTAATTCAAAAACTTTCATCTACTTACGAATCGATTTTAAAACTTTACGCCAACGATTTTTAAACCTGAATTGACAGTTTTGTTTAAGGAGGAAAAATGGACTTTAATATGAAAATTCTTTTCATGTCTTCTTCCGAGTCATCTTCTATACCTTATAATAAATTTGGAATGAAAATTTCAGGAATATGCACAAGTTTATTGTGTAATTCTGCTGGTGCAGTACCTACACAGGTCAAGAGAAATGATATTAATAGCACAACGTATAGATATAACATTTTTGTATCCGTTTATATGATTCATTTAAATGCAGTAAACAACAATGAATTGCAACAATAAAAGTGTGATAGCACCCAAAAAGCCTTTAATAATTATAAAATATTGATGACATACAAAAACACGGTCGTTCCATTTACGTCCAGCGGAAACACTGGCCTCAATATTAAACAATGAAACTGTTCAGTAGAAAATATCTCGAAACCAATAAAACTTGAAAAATAGTTACCCATCTACCACATTTGCCTGCGTGTAGCAGAATATTTCACAATTGGAACACAACGAAAATGTTTCCCGCGCGTAAATCAACTTGTCAGTGTTGCCGTTATAAATTCGCGGGCCGCCGCCACGGAACGCACCTGACGCTTCTGGCAACATTACCTTGATTGCGAACGCGCCGTGCTGCATTTACCTTCGCACCACGTATTCGAACGTGTGGTGTGGATATCCTTCAAAAATGAATAGACCCCCCAATCCCCTCTCCGCCTTACCGATCAAAACCCACCACGGAGTATCGCTGCATAGCTGTCGGTGTCAATTTACAATGGTCGTGTTTCACCATCGCTCACCAAAACTTTCTTCCTTCACATTCTTTATGCAAAGCTCTTTGTTTCTCAGTTTCCACGGTAATGAGTCGGAAGTTTTTTGAAATTAGACGCGCTCCTGCCGCCATTTCACTAACACACAAGTTATTATCTACAGTCTAAAGGCTTCCCGAGAGGTAGTGAAACTTATTTAAAGCAACTAAGTGTTCCTCTTAACGTACCTACTTTCAATAATATTTCTCGTTAAAACTTCGCCGTGGCTCGCTGTATCTCATTACGTTCGTTCTTCGTTTACTGACCTGTTTCACGAAATAGAATGGCCCATCTGATTTATCTCTTTGCTCATATAATGAAGTAGACTCGTAATTCCATCTGCGAAAATATTTACGACATTCACGAAATTCATTCGGTGTCGCGTGATTGTGTAACGAAACGCCGTTTGTCTGGACCGTTCTGTTAAAAGTTTACGTTTAATCATAATGATATCGTGACCTATTGTTACTTTACCTACATCGTTTTTGATTGATTCATTAGTTAATAGGATGATTTGAAGTGATAAATCACATTCAATTAAATTGCAATGAAATAAAAACATGAATAATTTAATTGTCAAAGATCTAAATTGACGTAATATAACGATTTATTACATTTGAAATTAACGTAAGCGCGCCACAATAGTAAAAAATTTTTGCGATTAACTATGCTGCGTATTGCCGGTATGCTTAAAGATGAAAAAATAAATCCTACAATGTTACATGTTTATATAGACTGCAGTGTTGAAATTTTACCATAACTCGTTAATTTTTAAATTAGAATGATATGGAGGCTTCTTTGTTTTCAATCTTCATAGTATACCTACCTCTATAAAGATTTATAAGTACTTATAATAGACGACTGTGTTACAGAGTATATTAATTGATGGCATCTTATATTGGTGACTGCCTCGTTGGTCGAGCGGTTGCTAGCGCGACTGCCGATCAGGAAGTCCTGGGTTCAAATCTGGGTCGGGTACTGTTGGATTTTTCTAATTTAGAATATCTAATAGTGACCCGGAGTCTGGATGTGTGCCCGGTGCATGGCAATAAGCTCACCACCTATTCCATTGTGGGACTTAAACGTAACTCGTGAAATGTGGGGGTGTACTACACTCCTCTGCTTACCCCTTCGGGGAATACAGGCGTGATGTTACGTTTATCTTATATTGGTCGAGTGATTAGAGGCCACTCACTCGGAACAAATAATTGTGTGATGAGCACATTTGTCCGTTCTGCGTCTGGGTGTAATAAAAGTATGTTTCCTACTTTTCTCCTTTTGGAAATGTTAAAAGCTTACACGTGATAACACGATCACACTTGTATGAGTTGTTTAGAATCCTGGCACGTAAAACAAATAACTCCTCTGGAAAAGGCTGAAACTTTCATAATTTACATAATTTCATGTGAACACTTTTAGACAAGGAAACCCTCTCGGCTTATGTTTTAAACTAATTACTTTATGAAAATAAACGACACGATGGTAACGAAATAAGAGAAAATTTTTATTTCGACTAATAACAATATCACTAAAAACAAATTATACAAAGACAAAATCGAACAAACAAAGACAAATTAATCAAAGACAAAATAATAACAGAACAACAAAACGCTGTTTGAGGCTCATTGATGCTCCTGGCAGGTTTATACCTAAAGGCGTTCTTTGAAAGGCAATGGTTGGTATTCTATAATTGTATTTGAATAATATTACAAGTAACATTTGTAAGACGAATCGTAAAGTAAGATTTTATAATATGGAATCCTAAGGTGGAAAAAGGAAGTTTACCGACTGTTATGTAAAAAATATCAGGTTTATTTTTTGTATTGTTTAGCGCCCAAGTCCTTCTTCTCCCAGAAATGGGATGCGTTCAAGAAAATTTGGGTTTAACGGTCACACATTCAAGAATTGATTACATTCACTCTTGTGGTGAATTACCCCAAGTTAAACGTATCGTAAATCCTAAAACCTTACTGTGAGAAGACATTCGGTGTCCAGCAGATAGTGGAACAATAAAGGTGTCGGAAAAAAAATCCATTCCTTGGCAGTCTGCTCCAGAAACAAGCCTTCATATTTGTTAAATTTTAACACAATTAGAAATGTGTGAAGTTTCCAAACGACAATATTCACTAATGGTAAGTAGGTGGCAAGCTTCACGGGAGCTTAATAATGACTGCGTTAAGCGAGCTTCAGTGTTGCCAGCTTAAACGTGAGCGTAGAACTTAAAGCAAACATTATATTGTATAGCGCAATTGTTAACTTAGAGCGTAATTGAGCTTGTTGTGGCATCTACGAGTACAATAAAATTATATGTAGGTACGCTATATTAGCGCAGGTAATGTTAACAAACTGTATATATTTCAGAAGTATAATAAAATTATTTTTCTTGTTGTGTAATTGAATTCCAATAGCATGTGGTAATGGGCTAAGCGGTGTAGCTGCGGCGGTTAGCTCTAGTGGAAATGGGTTTAACGAAGCTAAAATTATTATATACATCGCTTCATCTTCGCTGATTTCTGATAGAGAGAGACCCTAATGGAATATTTCCGAAACACGGAAAGTTGATACGCAAACAAGAATTTCAGCTAGGAACAACAAAGCGAAGCGAAATATTCCCCGCAACAGTTACTGGAAGCATCTGCATATGCCTATCTAGGGAAAATAGAACCACTTGAAAATCACGAAAAATACCCGGAAAATGTAGCTCACGGTGTTATTTGAACTCTGAACTGAAACAAAGACTATTTACAGCGAAATAACGGGGGATTCGCTGAAAATACCGTAATATCGGACATCCTTACACGCCGTATACGTTTTTAGTTTAGATTTTTGATCACAAATAATTTCATAGACAAAATTAACAAGCAACACTGGATAGTATAAGGCAAAGAATTTTGCACAAAATGCCAAGTTTATATTTAAATATAAACAAAACTTTTAACAAAAAAATAAAAACCGACTTCAAATGGAAAACTATTCTAAAACAAATTAATGTGCACTAAA
>DWEM01000202.1:0-22426 GCA_018245935.1 Agara belti belti
CAATAACTTCCGAGGAAAATTATTGAATTCATTTTGGTGCATTTAGTGTCACAAATCTACCATTGAAGTTTGCGGTATACTGTCATTTACACCTGTATATAAGTAGAGTAAGACGTAATAACCATGCTTTGTCTATCGCATACAAGTTATATTTATTATTTACCTGAACTCTAATCCGTTCTCGTTGTAATTGCCTCAAACGAGAATCGAAGTGTTGAACGGAGATTTCGGCATCAGCAAGCAACATATCTTGTTCATAAAGATGTCTGAAAGCACAGAAATGTTTTGAATGACTGATTAACGATTCGCTCCTGCGTGCTAGGTGATTTAATAAAGTGGTAGTCTTAATGGTGCCGTTGAGGTTTACAAAGCACCAGCTAATTCAAGTGACCGATTGATTTGGACAAGTAATATATCCTGTTCATTTGTTACGCTTCGGCATTCTGTCTGTACGTCCTGATGAAAAGTTTAGTTATCAATCCCTAAGCTCTTACGCTGAAACGACTTATTTTTGCTTTGGGAGTAATTTTAATTAAGTGTTATCTTTTTAAGTATCTACATATTCAACTAAATATCATGCCTTACCCGACGAAAATCAGTACTAAAATAGTCAAAACGTATTACTTTTAATAACATATTTACTTTACGCCAAAACTACATCAATTCTGTTTTCTTGTTTAGAAGCACTCAGGGGACAAACAGTCAAACGCGGTAAGCGACTTTGTGTTGAATAGAGACAGAGATAGGCTTTATCTGTCTGAACAGACTTTGTTTTGCCATTTAAATAAAATTAAATTATGCAGTGAAGGCCAAATTTGAATGTTAAAATTTCCACCTTTCAATTCTCCTCTCCCTAATTTCAATCTCTACGGGTGAAGACTCCAGATCTTGTTTTATTTTCAAGAGCTCCCACGAAGCTGTTAGTGGACGACTTTCTGCAAAAAATGTTAATAATATTATACATAAAGTGAGTACATGTAAAAGTTATGTGTAAAAAAGTATTTATATCCAAAATCGATAGACTCCGACACTATTTGACCGATTAAGTGTTTTTCATGTAGATGATTTTTATAAGATGTATATATTTACTTTAATGTTACAAGATTCCGCCGTTGCATTAGATGAAATTCTGTTCCGTCTAACGGATTTAAGTTCATGGAATATTCCATGACCTTTACTTTCTTGTAATACATCAGCTTCTATATAGTTCGATCGAGAGCCGTTAAAATAGGTATAGATAGTTACTTGATTACAGGGAATATTTCCATACTATCCGTTTCTTGTAATTCGTAATCGGCAAAAAGGATCCGAAAAAAAAACAAGGGCAAGTCAACGTCCGCCTGAATGAAGAGGGTAAATAGAGCTACGTGAAATACACACCATTAAAATTTGAAAAGTGAAATCACCTGTAATTGGTATAAACCGGAGAACGCGCGGCTGCAAGACTCGCGGCTGCGGCAACATGGTAGACTTCCTCCGCTCTGGTTTTTTCGCTATGGTACTTCTGGGTACTGGACGCGTTACGACCGGTTTTATCTAGAGAGTTTCAATTTAATGTACGGAATTGCACTTAAAAGATTGATAATATCCGTGTAAGTATATGAAATAAATTTAATTATTTTTATCATAAACGTACCAAAATATTTTTTTTACAATAACTGTAATACTTAATAACTAAAATAAATTCCTGTTACTTGAATCAACATATATCGAAGATTATTTTCTAAATCGTTACTACCTATAAATGTCACGTGATAGCGAATTTTGATTTTCACACAGAATTCAATTGCCATCGGGAAAAATATTATTTATGAAAAATTCTATTGTGAGTGATAGTAATAGCATGTTTCGCTTGTTATCAAGCTCTTGAATAGATAACTTATTGTATTTGAATAGTTAAAATACAATACCAACCTCAAGATTCTTCTCGGGAAACTCTAGTTCTTCGTCGATATTGGGCACAGGCGGGGGTTGCTTTGCCATTTTTTGTGAGATTTCCACGCGAATCTCTGCTAATCTTTCGCCAATACGCTTCATTTTATCCACCAACTCTACTTTGTTTTGCCGTAGTTTTAAGACTTTCTCGTTGAACACGTGCTTATTATCATGGATCTATGTATGTATTGTAATTATGTAATATATAAATATTTCAAAATAATATTGTTCACAGTTTATACTTTGACTCACAATACACGGCTAAGTAGGTATTGTAAAATTTAAAAAAAAATCTCAAACACTAATTCAGTGTCAGTTAAGAATCGAAGAGTCAAGATTGAAGAAGTACAATTGGAATTGGAATGGGAACGTTATGATCGTTTTAGAAGTAATCATACATGTGAGTACCTCTTTTCTAGTAACGCACACTCTTAATTGTGTGTTGTGCCCTGGCGGTGCTACGTAATCCGGTTGCGTTTTGAGCAAACGGTTCCCGATAGTCGCCTCTGCTTCCTTTAAAGCCTCTGCAGCGCCGGGTGGCATTGCGTTCGGATCGGGCTTACGTGAGAGATGCTCCTGCCACTAGTAAATAAAACGTAATATATTGAAAACATCATAAAGATTATGCTGCATACACACTCATGAACATACATATGTATTAACATAATATTTAGAGAAACGCAAAAAAAAGGTAGAATAACGTCAAATATTTTCTTATTTTATACTGGCCATCTACATATATCAGTATTATGTAATTTTAATAGTATTACAAGCGAAATTAAACTCGAATCGTTTAAATAACAATGACGCAAAGAAATTTGGCATATAATGTTGGTATGGTATAATATTATGATGTAGTGATGTTCTTGAGTAATTTAGTAGTTAAAACATAATTACCTCAATAAACTGTACGTGATGTCTGTACAAGCGTTGATGGTAATTCCTGAGTGCTTTTTTCAGGGGGTGTGGGGGACGTGGAGGCAGGCCAAGCAAGAACGAGGCGATACGTGGAGGTCCAAATGATGCCTTCTTGGGTGCTGCCCGTCGAGTAGAAGATTCTTGTCGCCTGTTGGTTATGAAATTATGATATTGACACTGAATTGCAAGTAGCTATAAGAAATTTTAACTATTTGAATAAAAGAAAATAAAAGTGGCGCAGGTTTCAGCAAAATTGCCAGCGTATTTTTAAATGTGTTTAATTGTTTTTTAATATTTGTATTAGATGTCCCGTGGATGATTTACATGTTGCGTATATTTGTAAATTGTACGTCATCGCATAAACAACAAAAGAAAGAATAAGAACATCTAAAGAGTCACCGCAAGAATGAGTATCAGCTCTGCAATTGGAGAAAGAGCTATCACATTTATAAGAATGAGCTCCTCAAGGGCAGACAGAAAAACTTGAGTACGGGAGTATTAAGAGTTACTGGATTTAATGTATCTTTGTAACTGTTGAAAGCATACTTAACATAGTTATTAATGATTGGGGACTTACTTCAGTTCTGCTTCAGCGAGTTCCAATAAGTTAATATTTCTAAGGGCAGCGTGCGAAAGTTTTTATCACATTAGACATTAATTTTAGTTGTAACTTTATATCTAGCAATCTACTTTATTTCTAAATGAACTAACCGTCCACGTAATGCAGCTTCAGCCATTTTCTGATAAACTTCTTGTAGCTGATTTTCAAAATCTTTGGATAGATTTTTCTGCCTAAAAGGCCTTATCATGACTTCGGGGTCCCTATTGATGAAACTCGCATTATTGTAATGAAAATACTAATTTTACAACGAGCATTATAAAATTGAAGACACTTACATATTACAGACTGTATCGAGACAATGGGGCGAAATAAACAAATACCTTATAGCCTTTAAAGTGAAAGGAAAGACGTCCAACTGTATAATATTCCTTGAGTGCATTTTGTAAAGAGCCAGATCAGATGCTTCTAACTGATGAGCTAGCTTGCGTTTTGTTAATGCCTTGGCGTCATCTAACTCTTTTTCTTGAACAAGTAAAGGTCGAGGATCGAGGGTAACGTCGATTTGTTGGGAAACTGGCAGTGTACGATTTCTGTTAAGAAATTAATCAGCAATTTCATTGGGTTACACCGTGTTATGTTATAATCTAAACGAAAGTATTAGAATGTAACGGCACATTAATTGGGAACGAGTGTTTGATTTTCAATTTTAATATGAGGTGCTGGTGAAAATAATGATTTTGCTGATCAATTTTAATCTGTTATTTGGCTATTTTAGTCTACGCTATAGCCAGGATATAGTTTATTTCTTAATTCGATTTTTTTTTAATAAGTTCAGCGGTGTGTGGGAACGCAAATTCGCAAATTTGTATATTACGGACGTTGGATAAAGTCATATGGATTTTAATCTAACAATTATTTAAAATTTAAAAGTTTTTACTGAATTTACGATTTTTTTTAAATTTTATTTGAATCATGTTTTCGTAGACATACGCTTTGATCAGCTTGCTGTACTCGGCGGTCAGTTCGGCCAGTTGATCGCGAACTTTCTTTTTATGTGCATTTGCAATGCTCATCATCTTGTCATATTCCTCTTTTTGTTTGAGCTGCTCATGTGACATAAGTTCCCCATCTAGAGTACTAGGCTCTCTTATTTTTTCTACTTTCTATAAGAAGTAAAAACATTTCTAAATGTTACGCGTTTTTGTATGTATTTATATTTAAATGTTTTATTTCTGCTACGTTAATTTTATTACAACCGAATAAGGTGTTTAATTAACTTACTGGCAACTGTTGTACCGAAGGTACAAGAGGTTTTGCGATCAGAGGTTCGGTAAAATTGATGTTGTATGAAAATATGTTACCATCGGCACCACTTGTGTATAGCATCCTGTAAATATTTCAATAAAGTGGTTCAAATGAATAATTTAGTTTAACAATGCTAGAAATTCTCACTTATTTCATTAACATTTAATGAGAAGGTAAACATTGAAGTACTTACTTTCCATCAGAGCTGAATTCAATGCAAGTAATAGCGCCTGTGTAACTATCATGCATGGGAAGATAATAATTATCGAGGAAATCCAAGCGCGGAGTAGGCTGTTTCTATAATTAATTAGAAACGCAACATTTATTATTACAAATAAATTGTTGTTACTTTTGAGTAATTTATTATCTTTATGAACTGTAAGGTAAAACTTGACATGTTAGTTTTATGCAGACATGTGACAATACGTAAAGGTATGATTGATCATGTTACTTTATGCTGCTGTAAAAAAATGTTATACGAGTTTCTTATACATACATGTATTTTGGAAATAAAAGCAATTGTTTTTGAAAGGATAACTCACCTCCTCCTTAGCCAAGCGTCTTCCCTTCAGTTTCTTAAGCAGTTTCTGCTGCGCTAACATCCACGTCATGTAATGGTGTTCCTGTGTGTCTTCTTCCTCAGTCGGCATTCGGACTACGCGGATATAGCCCGTGTTGGTACCGATGATGAGGTAGCGGCCATCACATCTGTGCGACAGTACAGAATTTTTATAAATATATTCACGATACACATAAAAATTAGTTATTATTTCTGAGATAAGGTGTTTGCATTAGAATGAAGTATATTAGAGGTAAAGTATTTTAAAAAACTCAATTGTACAAGAGCGCTAGTATTTTTTAAAGAAACGGAGAATATTAAAAAAAAACATACATAAACTTCAGCGTGGTAATGTCATCGCACCAGGCGCCAGGAAAGGGACCGTATTTGAAAATCTTGTTTTGATTAGGCTTCACCAATAAAATAGCACCAGTGCCTCGCTGGACCACCCAAATGCCTTCCTCGCAATATTCCGCCCAGGTGATCGTCGTACCCAGCATGCTCTCGCTTTCCACTATGATTTTATTATTCCATATCATTAAGCAAACTATGAAATTATTAGTCATACTTTTAAGTACCTGACGAATTGATTTGTTACTTAAATTGTTGGTAAATAAATAGATGACTTAAAGAACTAATATTATAAGTGAACAAATATTGAGAGAACGATGTCTTTTATTCTGATCATGTTTTTTTATACCGTTTGATTAGCATCTGACGTAATATTGCATCTGGTGAGATAAAGCTAAAAGAGTTGTAATAATGTAAACAGATGGAATGTTTTTACTTAGTTGTATTTCTCCAAGCCATTCTTCTTCCTCGTCTTCATCTTTATCTTTTTCAGCTTCTTCCTTAGCCTTCAATGCCTCTTCATCTATACTTGCCAAGTCTTCTTCCGTGGGAAAAGGACGATTACGCATACTAAAAACGTTCTCTTATTATAAAATCGGTACACGTCATATAGTTTTTCAATTCTATAATCGCAAGACACACTTACAAATGTTTCTTTACGAGTGTTTCTTTATAAGAAACAAAATTTTGCTTAAATGTCGTGATTTCATTGTAAGCTTTGGAAGGAACATCTGGCAGAACTGCTTCCATTATGAATCCGACTTGTCCACATAACAGAAGAACACGTTCCTAAAATTTCATCTCATAATTAACTTTCGTAGCATTCGCAATTTTCATGATGACTATGTTAATTGTATTTTTGCTTGTAATAAAAGTACATAAATAAATTAAACTAATACTTATACACACTATTTTACACTGTTTAACACTATGTTAAATTTATACTGACTTCTCTTGGTTTCCATGTCATGTATGAAATATTATTTGGAGTTTCAATGAACCCCAGTCTGTCCAAGGTGAAAGGTTTCCCACGGATAAGGCGATACATGAAAATAGTTGTGTCCTGTCCACAAGTCACCACTAGTGTACGTTGTTCGTTAATCGATATTTGAGTCAAAGATTTCGAATGTGGCTTTAATAACTACGGAAAGAATAATGATGTTAGTGTCTTTGAAGAGATGAATGAGTGAATAAATAAAATATTTTGGTCAATTTCTTAAAAATACATGACTTATATGTTTTTTTCCTACAAGTACACGTTTTTCATACACGTAACTATGACGTTTATTGTCTAAAGGCACCTTGTGGAAAAGTTGCTCAAAATTTTTTTCATCTGAAAGTATCAGTTTTCCAGCATATATTATAATATTTGTATTAAAATAATTTTAAAACACATACTAACAGATATTAAGTCCATCACGTCAGCATTGACAGAGTCCTCGCTGTGTATTGTGAGAGCAGAATGAATACGGACTTCCACAAGTGTCTCTTGCGATTGAAGTCTTTCGGGGTGGAGTAACAATGTGCGCATGATTCCGTCAGCAAAACCGACCATTATTATACGAGATGTTTCGTCGACCTGTAGGTCAGAAAACTTACTTTTCACACATTACACTCGATAATTATGTGTAGCGACACCCTTCTCATAAGTAGCACGTAATATTGGCGAATTACCAACTTACATCAACCGGTGGGTATAGCATACATGTAACAGCAGTTTGAAACTGGTATCTGGCCAGCAGCGCATGCGTATCTGTGTTGTAAGCTTGCAAGGCGCCATCTTCTCCAGCCGTGATAAGTATTGGGTGTGTTCGTAATGCCACCATGGCAATCACGCTACCCGAGTGACACGTGTACACTTTGTTATGATTACACTCTATTTTGTCAATCTCTAATTCCACAGTCCATATTCCACCATTACCGTCCTTAAAAAAATATTTCAAGTTTCATCATACTTTTTTCAGTACCTACATAAAGTTATAGGGCTTACCCTAAGTATCGTAAAGTATAAAATTAACTCGAAATATACATTATGAAACTATAATAAGTTACGATTAAGCAAAGGTTTTAAGGTAATCGAACTGTATTTTGTATTTTAAACTTACTTGCGCATACCAATACATTTCTTTTTGATGTTTTAAAGTCATTATTTGACAACCTGGTACCTGTTAAACGAGGATAATATTGACAAATTATTAGGTTAAACGAAATACAAACTCCCTGTTACGGGAACTCTATGCAGTTATTTTTATCTTAAGTTGAAGTGATTGTGATGGTGCGTTGCCATTCGGAGACATAAATATCTAGCCTTATGACTTAATTTGTCTAAATGCTTTCTATCATATTCGTAACTTTACACACATATGTACGTTTGTCTTTTAGGGTGATTAAAATGTTCATTTGCCAATTTTACAGCTTTAAAAAACTTTTGTAGTGTAGGCCTATAAATTCTAATTTAAGTATACAAACACAAGTCTCAGCGACTGGGTTCAGTTCAACGTATGGATCATCTTCCGGGGGATCGGCTTGTTCAACGGTATCCCAGTACCAAGCACGAACACAGCCGTCCCGGGCAATTGTTGTAACTTCATCACCGGCTGGACTTAACATGAACTGAATCTGAAATTAAACGAATATAAAATTAAGATTACTATAATTGTTTTGTCGTTTTACTAATTGTTTAAAATTGTAATGTACCCGTTTGTTATACATATATGAAGATCTATTATTGTTTGATTTTCAAGTACACATCCTTAATAAGGTTGATTAATCTTATATTATTTTGTATATGGTAGATATGATAGGTATGAATTGAAGAAAATATGGTTACAAAACTCGGCACACTTTTTTATTACTTTTGGTGTATCTCTCGGATGAATAAATTAAATTATATAGACATACATATGCAGGTACAAATTCTGAATGTACATCAGAACTAAAAGGATAACTACGGTATTTACAGTAATTTTAAATGCTTACAACAGGAGCTTTATGACATGCTTTTCGCCCACGTTGAGTTACTTCCAACTTGACGAGACCAGCTTCCCATACCAAAACGTTTCCCCATTCACATCCTGATAGTACCTAAAAATACTGCATATAAAATATTTCCCTTTGTTTTACTTTTTTGATATCTACACCTCCAAAAGCATGATTCTGCGCGGAAAACGTTAAAATATCGCAAATTATTCCTATCTTTGAGAAATCAGGAGGTTAAAATAAGATGTTTTGTCTTATCGACATCGTTTAGCAATTAAACGGATACAACATTTAAAGTCACTTAAAATATAATAAACGGAAATATTTAAATACCGATCAATATTGTACAATATAACAATTAACCTTTTCATCTGGCATGGGATAGACGCCGAGTACATCGCAAATTTCCGTCTTTCCAAATCTACCAAGTTCACCTTTTAATTTGAGGCCAGTAAATGTATCAGCCATTTTCCAAAACTTTATATGCGCAGCTCCTGAAAACATAACGGGACCTTGACATTATAAGGTGCCAATTTATTCACATTTTTTAATATTCCTTCCATACATTAATATTTGTTGGGCGTAACGATGACAAATAATAAATAATTAATGAAAATCATTATACAAAAGAACTACAACTATGAACAATTTTTGTACACCGTAATTGGCACCTAGTAAATCACTGTACATGTACTCACTGAGAAATATGTGATTTATTGGTTGATATTGACCTTGAATATTTTCCAATAACAAAATTAGGATTTAAGATGTCCTGAAATTCGCGCTAGCTCCAGCAATATCCCTGTAATTGTTGTGGATCATGTGTACAAAAACTTACCGGCTGTGGTGAGTTGACCCGGACAATATGGCGAGAACATAACGGCATTCACGTCAAATGTAAAGGCGCTTGTTCGTAAAAGAATCCTGTGCCGTTTCCAATTCCAAATTGTCAAATTATAATCTGGTTCCTTACCAACCGATGCTAGGAGCTCTCCATCGGGGCTGTAACGTATGTAATTCTTTGGTATAATACATATTTTATTCTTTGCGTTTATCGATCAACATAATAACAGAATTTAGACGAATGTAGACGAAGCGCATCAGGTTTGCATAGACAGAGATATTTGGCGCTCGATGCTTTCTGCATACCCCGTTAGGGACCTTGCGTGACGGTATGTTGTTGTTGTTGTTGTTGTTGTTGTTGTTGTTGTTGTTGTTGTAGACATATAACATGCCTTTTCAATGTTTACTTGTTTCAATTTATTCTAATGTTACTGCCTTACATTTCTATACAAAATTTTTACCTGAAGTCAAGAATGGAATAGGCGGTAGTTGTTCCGTCTCGGAGAACTGCATCAATTTCCATTTGCGGCCAAGTATAAAGCAATATCAGCGGGTCTCGGTAACCTTCTTTTGCCTCTGCGATGGCTATACGGTAGTTTGGATCTTTTCTATATGACTACAAATTTTCGAATAGAATAATTTGAATTATAAATATCCTTGTTAAACTTAATAAATTAAACTGGGTAAAAAAAAAATGATCTACATAATGGTTTTATAAAAAGTTAAAATAACTAAATTAAAATAAAATATTGTTAATTTAAACAAAGTTTTTGTACGGTAATATTTCCAACAGAGCCACCAGTAGTGCTCCTGCGAAACCACATTTGCTTTGTATTCACATCCATGAAAGTGATGATGCTACCAGCCGACCAGCAAACAACAGCGTCATCGCAAGCACATAAGTTGAAATACTTGCGACAATTGTAACCGTATGAATATCTTTGAATGGTTCAGGAATTTTGCAGCTTAAAAATGTGAGAATTTATTATTCAACAATATAGAAGTGAACATCAAGATATTATGTATGGCTTAGCTAACTAACTATTGCATTCAATATTGCTTTGGTTTTGGGGCTTCGACCAAACTGACAACTTCCGAATCTCCAGTCTCAATATACGGCTTAGGATGAGGTACGTCATACAAAAATAAGGATTGCGAAAAAACCGCGTATACTACCGGTAAACCATTGTCCATTGTCGGGAATGGTGATGTATTTGTGGCCATGTTAAAAACAATTTTACTCGGGAGTTTACTTTGTAACCTGAATGGCTTAACCGGTCGAGTCCAACCATATAATAGTCAGTTCCACCAGTCTTCATTGCTATAGCGCTGCAACCAGTGGAAAATCTCAAAGAAACGCTTTTGCCGCGTATAAAGCTGAGCCGGCTATTTAGAACACATACTTTACTTAAGCCGTTTACTCCTTACACTCTCGAAAAGGCTTAAATAACATCAAAATTATGTTATATTTATAACTATAAAAAAACATTAATTTGTATCAGGCTTATTAATAATTGTAAAAAAGGATACTCAAACTCAAACAAGTCAAGTGGTATGGTTGAGTCTAAAGTATTGACGGCTCCGGAAATAAAGTCATCCGGATCATATTCGGTGAGGACAGATTCCTCTTCTGCCTGTTCTTCTTCTATCTGCTCGGGCGCAGCTTCCTCTACTGCAGCTTCTTCTTCTTCTTCTTCTTCTCCTTCCCCTGTGCATACAAAAATATGCTATTACAGGTGTATTCCATTTTTTATAATAAAATTATTAAATAAAAAATTACAGAGCCTTCAAAGTACAAAATATCTTCATGTTCTATTTCATGAAACGCATGAGATTGATATAAATTTTATAGCGACCATAATTATATAAAATGAGGCATAGATAATGAGGTACATAACTTGTAAATACTCACATACATTTATTTTAGTAAAAGGCTTTCATAATAAATGTTGTACTGTGACATGAATTTGAATGTACATATTAATTTGCTAATATATACGTACCTTTTTTATGCGTTTCTTCGTCCGACATGTTATTAGTAAATCATAATAAATTTACAGTAAAAGACTACGTTAGACAAGTCGAATAATTAATCCAGCAAAGACGAAATTACAATATTTCACCCCACTAACTAAATGAGTGTTGCTTAGTTACGATAGTAATAATTTTATCTTCAGAATTTTTTTCATAATGCTGCCAAATACTGCTCTAACATTTTACTTGCTTTGATCAATATATAGCGCTAGCCCAACGCACATTTCAAGTATTCCAACATGAGGATCGATCTTAGGATTGTTATACATTCATTTATACATTGTATGAATCAAAATTCATAAATAAAATTTCATTTATCAATGAGGTCTCGCATAGCAATATTTAAAGTATCAGATATTTAGAGACTTTTGCGTAAAACAATCTTTTAAATCATATGTTTTATCAAGTATATTTAATATACAAAATACAAAAATAAACAAATTAACAAAAACCTAGAATTTATTGATTTCTATTGCGATTTTGAGTAAATTTTTCATAGAAAAGGAACTAGTTCTCTAGTACCTACTAGCTATACTAGCGCCAGTCTGGCAGTTCATGAAATTAACGTTGGCACTTTTTCTTGTCAAAACTCATACATATTTCTCCTTACGTCTAACTTTATACTCCAAACCAGACAACTATCAGATAACTATACCTACATTATAATACCGATATTTGTTTAGAATACAGTGAAAATGCATGTTCTGGGCTCTGTCTGTAATTCATTTTCCATTTCGTACGTATTTATTTAGATTTGTAACAGCCGACCATAGAGTATTTGATAGATATGTTGACTTGACTAGATGAGGACTATCACTGTATGATTTTTTATCTATCTAGCTGTCTAACGTCATACAATGTTTTCAAGTAGAAGGAACCAAACATTACGATACGATTTAATGAACTTTAGACTTTAGCGAAAATATAAGAACATTTAAGACGATTAAATAAAATGTCACAAAGTCAAAGAAAGGCTGTGTTAAACTTGTACAAAACGGTGCGGATTGAATATGCGTAGTATTATTATTGTTTGTAAGGTATTATTATTGTTTCGGTTGCAAAGTTTTTATTATTTCCTATATTTTTCAGCTTTTATATTTAGGAAGGGACTGGCCCCAAGGTTACGATTTATTTCGAAAGCGATTACACAAAGTGTTTACAAAGAACAGTAATGAAACGAATCCAAACAAGATTGAAACCATGATTAAACACGGGCAATTTGTTGTAAAAGAGATAGAAGCATTGTATAAATTGAAAAAATATCGTACTATGAAACGCAGATATTATGACGATAACTAAATACAGGTAAACATTTTCATCGCGTTTGAGATTTGTTTAGTAAAATATCCTGGAATAGAAATAAACATGAGCTTATGATATTTTAATATGTCATCTTATAAACCTTTACTGATAACATAAGTTTATATTATACTTTGGTATGTTTATTTTTCTTCATGTATTGAACTCTCAGTAACTCGACGAGTTCTGCAGTAATCATTTGAAATTAGTTGTAAGAAATAAATAGTATTGATTGGTATTAGAACATATTTGTCCAAATATTCCTTTCACAAACAAAAAAATTATCGAAAGATTTGGGTCTTCTATGTCCTTTTTTATATCCGAATCGGTTATGATAGTCATTACAGATGCATCACTTATTGTTCTTAGAAAATTTACTATTTGAAATATGCACTAGATAAATATGTTTAACTTTAAAGTCTGTAAAAACCATGCTTTTAAGGCATTTCTGTCTCTATAATTTCACTTTCAATAGTACATAGTGTCATCAAAGTACTTGTCAAGACCAATGTAGGTAAATAACCCAAAGTCGATATATCTGCTGTTTAGATTTGGTAGTCCGCAATCTGTCCTCTCTTTAACATCATTATTAGTCACAATAATATTGTGCTATTATCAGATATGTCTACGGAACTGATAAATTTGAGCCTATGCAGGTTGTGGGAACTTATTTAAAAATTTTGATTCTCAAGAATTTACCTAAACATACCAACCAACGAGCACAGTTAAATACAAGCTTGTACAAATTTAAATGTATAGACAGTGAAATAGTAGTCATATTAATTTTACTTTATCAGTGTGTTCTAACATACCTCAAAAGTACTTATCAATGATTATTCTACTTATTATATTTTACCTCACCACAGTAAAAGGCATAGATTATGCTGTTTACTTAGTTGTGACTCACCACTAGATGGTGTTTTAGCATATTAGTTTCTCTACCTCTTCATCGATCACAATGAAAATTGATTTAGGTAATGATTTCTAAATTTAGGATTATGAATTTGAGCATAAAACAATTGAGCATAGAGGACATTGTAGCTTATACAATTTGTTTGGAGGTTCCTAATATTTAATTTGAGAATTATGAAAATCGGTAGGTATATAGATTCATAGTTGGAAGTAGAAGTTGTTACATATTCTTTTTGTAATCAATTCCTGAAGAAGTTAAATAGGCAATTTGTTTGTGTGCAAGTTCATCAATTTTTTGAAGTCAAAATATTACCATTAGTAGGTATGTAGGTTATAAGGTGCAAAAAGCATATTGTTTACTATCATAGAGCTGCATAAGGTTTTATCTTTTACAGCGTACTAAACGTAGTATTTCAGATAGGAGAAACGGTAGAAAGCAGTTTGTATTATGTAAGACTGTATTTTTTGTATAATACCTTTTATAATACAAGTTTGGGATTCAAAATCTTTATCAACACTTTGCAACCATCTTTAGTATAGTCGCAGGCTGTAGAGGTGGAGAGCAGATGTGGGAATGTGATATTTTGTAATGATGTATTGTAAATAAATGTATTCTTAATTCAATTGTGGTATTATTTTGTAGGCAAAAAAAATGCGAATTTCTATGTAATTATGTATTATAGACATTCTTTATAGATTACATAATACATTACTGTTATACTACTTAAACGAACATTTTCTAAATAAACATTTATTTCTAAACCAATAATAACATAACATTATTCAGAAATTGAATTTCCTTTATGTGTTGATAAGTGATATGATAAATTTATCAATGAATTATATATTTATATACATTTGATATTATAACAATGAGGTTTGTGGATGAAATAAACATATTTCTGCACTCTTTGGTAAGTACATTGCAGTTAGTTATGACACAATATCTTTCGTCTGTTGAATGCATAACATTGATGTGTGTAAGTCTGTGCAAGATATTTAATAGATCATGTGATGAAAACATGTTAAACCCTGCATTTATCAGTGATGTTAGAAATATTTAAGTAATAATTAAATTGTTTCTGATTGCTGTACTCATAATTAATAAAGCATAATTTTTCATATAGTTCTAATAATATCCACTAAAGAACCTCAATCAACATTTAAGATCAACTTTTTAAAAATCATATATTTATATACGAGTACTGTGTTGCCATGTAGCGAGCATTTTCTATTAGCTATTTAAATTTTGTTATAAAACTCATACTCTCAATTAGGTTAAAATATTCGTTTGTTATCTATGGTATAAATGAGTTGAGCTTAGAAATAAATCCTTGCTACAAATAAAATAAGATGTTCTGATACTTGTATATTTCGATTTGGATTTAATTTTTGCAATATAACATGTTTAGTATAGAATAATATAGATTTAAAGCGTTATAAGAAAGTTCTTGCAAACATTAAAAAATATTCTTATATTGCCTATTAAGGTAATTCCAGAAAAAAGAACTAGTTTTCTATTCATATTAATTCTAGCTGAATGTGCAAGATTATTTAAGGAACTTTCAAACCAAGGCAAATCCTAGTTTATCAAGGTCAATTTGCATTGGTTTAATGAGCAACCCTTATAATTATACATATGACGTACTGCGTGCAGTAATGTACGTAGATGATGATCTTGTTACGAATTTTTTTTAAAAGTTCATTGATTTTCAGAACTTTACGTACGGTAGATACCTATATTTCAAGATTTATGTTAAATGTAACATCACAACTATCTCCGTTTGGTGTCGGGCTACTCTATAAGTAAACTACCTACGTCTCATTTTTACTTCTTGCTCATATTATTTATTAAGTATCGTTTTATTGAACTTGGTACAATAATAAAAACGTCATGAAGTATGTACCTACACACATTTGAAAGTAATTCAAACAGTGATGACCTTCATTTAACTGTATTCCTTTGTGTATCCATGTATTCCAGGTTGGAGGAATGGAATGATATTTTACCTAATCGAGGATAATAGTACACGATATTTTGTTCTGCTCTCTAAAATTTTCAAACAACTTCTTTGTACCCAAGATATCCTCATACGTGTGTTTTAGATTACATGCTTTTTAAGAAACCTACTACAATATTGTATTTTTAAAGAACTGTAACGAATATACAAAAAATATGATCAATGCAAGTTATCGCGCGATGAAACTGCTAATATATTCGTAACAATGTTTTTAAATATCAACATTAAATAGCGACAAATATAATTACATTAAATAGCGACTAATCACATACGTGGTATTCCACTTACAAATACGATTAGTTTCAATACATATCTCAACATACTTCAATAGTGTTGGAATGTTTATATTGTCATACTAGTGTGGCCGGTCGTTGAACTGACCCCGCCTAGTCGTGTCAATTGATATCCAGCAGATTTATAGAAACTCGACATTACTAAAACAAGAATATAATTGAGGGCTCTAAATTATTATATCCAGTCAGTATTACTACTTTCTTGTATCAAGTGACGTAGGAAGTAATTTATCTATATGTTAAATTATCTTAATAACTCACTCGTAAGTTTCTATGAACCTGCTGCGATAGTAACGATTTACTTATAAATACATTAAAGTATTATACGCATCTTAAATACAAAATCATGAACCACAAGTCTACATGTTTCGTGTTGGTGCTCTTCTATATTATATTTGAAGCCCGACGTTACAACCTACTTCTATATACGTGTTAGTGAAATTTAACATGTGATTATATTATATACACAGTAATATATAACTTTGAGATCAACAACAGTCAAGCGATAGCTAAGTAGATATATTTCACACTGAAATAAGAAGGGTTTAATTTATTAAATACTACGATACATTACATTAACAGATGAAACTTTGAAATAACGTTTCAGATATACACTGGAAGGCTATTTGAAACAAGAAACGACAGTTACAAGTTTTTTTTTAAATCCAAAGATATGAATTCCAACGATTACAACTTTAAACATTTAAATATATCATTTAGCGTTATCTATCATATCGTAACCATAAGTGGACTATAAATTTCGATGGTACTGTTATTGGATTTCGATTTAGCTCTTTCTTTAAAGTAGGTATAATCATAATGTACGTACAGGTACACATTTACGATTAAAATAGAAAGTTTGCGAGTACAAAAGAATAGAGTGTCTATTAGCTACAACCATTACAGGTAATTATACGTCGATTAATAAGTATTATATAAGAATTTGAATCAACGAACAATGAAGTATGAAATAATGTCGAAATGGATTATTCTGAAAATATCTATTAAAATATGTCATGTATTCAAATATCATCCATTAGGTGTTACATAGGCCTACAGTTCCTCCAAAGAAAGATCGAAAGTTACAAGCGAAAGTATGTTTATAATTCAAAACGATTGTAATTTAAGCTGTATCTACATAACTACATAGACACTTTTCTTCTTAAGAGGAACACAATAATTTATATTAAAATGGTATCTATATAACACTTATACGTTAGTAAAATAGAGTATAATAAATTTAACAGATTCAACTTATTTACATAGCTTTTTATATTGAGGTTTTGAAATCACTACAGATGGTTTCGTAGGTACCCTTCGTGAATACATTACAAACGTGACAGCGTTTATGAAGTGTATTATAATATTGATTACAAGTTAATATTTTTTATGCTCTCTGTGTACTATTATACGTAAAACTATGGGGCTTTCTGGGCTCTAGGATAGAGTAAATATCTAAGTTATAATTTTAAGCATGGAATACGAGTATTAGTTAGGCAATGAATCAATTACAATACAAACATAATTATATCAACTTTATTTCTAATAAGTGTTTGGTAACACCTGTGTGTGAACTACCAATAAGATGTTGTTATAGTCGATTATAACAGTTGTCACATAATTTTTGGAATGTAAAATGTGTAGTTCATCTACGTTACTACGTAATGGAAGAGGAAATATTTGTGACGTTATTCCATACCACGCATTGGTCCTGACAATTGAAACAACAAATATCTATATTCTCAAGCATCACGAATGAGTCACCTCAAGATAATTAAGCTTGTCTCAGCTATTAATAATATAATTATTTTTGGAATAACAATCTGAAATTTATATAATCATACAACACCTAGGCATCAAAGTTTACATCAACGAAGCGTTAACAGTTCACGTAACATAATAGTTTCAAGGTTATAATATTTATATTTTTAATACTATCTTTGAGTCTCGTTAAATATATCGAAAATGTAACGAAGTAGATCCTCTTGAGCGAGAAGATAGTGAAATGAAATGTTAATAATGCGTTTTGTCTTCGTATAGGTTGTTGAATTTCCACGTTATCTTGTGACTCTGAAACTGACAGACGAATATAAGTTTAAATACACAAATATAAAGCAACTCTACTTTACTGTAAGGGAAAGGACATCATTGTTTTAATTTCAAGGTATCGCCCGTTACCATTAGGTCATGATAACTGTAGTCCTGTCTGGATTTTAGAACTTTGGGTGAGTGAGACTATAAAATGGTCAACGTAATTAACACGTTTGTTGGCCCCTTGTAGAAAACGGCGTGAAGATAATTTTCTACATTAACGGTAATGGTATAAATTAAACTAATTATATTTTCATGTCTACCTATTACTTCGCATTGAAGGATATTTGCATTGGCACAGTTCATATTAAGACAATAGATCGTTATAATCTAAACAAAATCAAATTAAATGTTTATGTGAAATAATATTATATTTGGTGTGTCACAACAGGTCCACCAATCGTTTAATGTAGGAATATTTTTAAATTGCGACGCATATTATTGATTTTATCATTTAATTAACAGAGAACGGTGATATGTCACACAAGCTATGGTAAAAGTATTACTCGGAGTTTAACTTACAATATTAAAATTTACTGAACACTTATAGTGCTTAAATTAAGTTAGGCGAACCTTAATTCTTCAACTAATCCTTCTTCTCTCCATCTTCGGGGTCCTTGAGGGTATGCCACTGGGCGATAGGGCGGCGCGGGCTGGCCAGCATGTCAGACCAGTGACGCAGCTCGGTGCCCGACGCGTTGTATCCCAACACTACCTTCCCAATAGGCTCCGACGTTCCGATGCGGTCGTAATCCACCACCGTCACTACTAGATTGACTTTCTGTTGTGCAGTTCATAGATTAGTAAGTAACGATTGGATTGCCTTAACAGCAATAAAAAAGTACAGTTGCTATCACCATCCAAACTGATGATGAATAGTAAAACCCGATACACGGCCGTCTGATGCCAAAGTAGGCAGAGGATCTCATAAAATAACCAGACAGCTGTGAAAATTAATAGCTGTTGGATAGGAGTTGAACCCCTCACCACCGGCAGTCAATCAGTCAGTCAGTCAGTCGGGTTCACTAACCACTGGGAAAAAGGGTCATTCAAAATTAAATGCATAAATGGATAGATTTGTTTTCCTATATTGGAATTATTGGACAGACTTACTCCTCTACGCTATCATATCATATAATTTCGTAGCTTACCTTTTACCTACCTCTGTAGAAATACATACAAGGACAAGGTACATGAAGGTGAACTAATAAATAAAGAACTAAAACAATGATAGTTTAGAAAGAAGAAGAAAGAGGAACTGGATTCCTTAAAACAAAGTAATTACAGTTTGAAGTCACCAAGTTGTAATGCAGTTACGAGGGGAGATTTTCGGACACCACTCATTTTTGCATGGAAAGATATTATATGATTCAATACCTTATATAGAATTACCGCTACAAAATTAATCTCTAACTAAGATTATTCATCTTAGGTAAAGGTTAAATTTTATGTACGGAACGTCCTAAATTGAAGGCATTGAAGAATATAAAAAGGAATACGGTAATTTGGGACACGGAGAGAGAAATGATAGAATATTATAGGATAGAAAAAATCGTGACAGTCAAGTAATATCTAACTAAAATACATTTATTATTAATATATACCAATAAATTTGTCTTTTCATAAATATCACACAGCAAAATTAAAATCAAATATACGGACATAAAAAAGCACAAAATAATATAAAATTGCATTTCATAAACTCTGCTTGGCTCATTCAATCTAGGCAAGTCAGAAACCGGACTTAATACACCGAGTAAGCAAAGGATCAACAGTGCAATATATAAAATAAATATAATAGGGTTGACGCAACAACATCGTTCAACAATACGACAGGGATTGGGACAGGTTGGATGCAAGTGGTGTAAATATCAATATCACAGTAGGTACACAACATCGATTTGCACATTTAGTGACAATTCTGAATGAAGATTTAGTTTATGACGTCAGTATCTTCATTCAGGAGTTTGTCCAAGATTATACCCCAAGGGTGGTTAATCGCGACGGCATTTCTGCATCGTAGTATGTTCTCAATAGTGCCAACTTGTTTACAGTAACTAGATATGGAGAGAACATGTTTTCTTTTACCTTTGGTTATTTAAAAGGTTTTGAATCATTCTCCAACGCAATTTTGTAATTTCTGCGCAATATCTGTAAATTAATAATTTGGCTCGATCTCTGTGAAATACAGCATCTACAGATACCATCTCGTTGCTAGTGTAGGACAATTTCAATAATTGGTTCCTATGCAGGATTAAATCGAACAATACTACAAATATATTGCAGCAGCGAGGAACACGCCCTTGGAGTCAACCTTTAAGCAATGTGCCACAACACAAAAATTCGAATCAATCTCGGCTCGCACCTGTATTTGTTCGAATGGTACTTCAAAAGTAAATGACTCGTTGTAATAGGGATTCAGTGTGCATTTCTTGATGCTTGTTTTCTTCTTCTTCAGACGTTTCCCGTTTTGCATGAGTGCAATTTTTACGTACGGATCTGAAGCGACGCAGCGACGTATCCGGATATGAAAAAAGGGAAAATAATATATTAGTTGTTTATATTTATATCGTGCAATAACACTAAAATGAAAAAAAAAAACAATAGCCGCTAATCTACTTAAGGAGTTCACCTGGACAATACTTATTTGTGATCAAATAAACATTGTAATTGTTAGTAGCTACATGTATCACGTTAGTATGTATGTATGTTTTATACAAATGCAATGTAGGTAATAAAAAAGTGAAATAACTAGTGTCTAATAGATATCGATGGGATATGTGATAAGTGTGTAAGTTAAAAACTGCGATTAAATATTTTTAAGACTAGCAACACTGAGAACAATGAACAAGAATGTTTCTTTTGAATGTTAGTTAGTGATTCTATTATGTTCTACGAGCAGTATAGCGAGTGCGTAATACATATATGACTGTATTTAATCGAACCGATCAGAATTTGGTTTGTGGTCTGCTGTGCCTAAATTAAAATGAGTTTTGTATGACAATAAATACGTATTAAAATATATATATTTTTTAATTTAAAAAAAGGTAATAAAAGAACCAAACTGTCGTAAGCTTCATGCGTGTGTAGTTTTGTAGGTGTCTAGTGTCGATAATGATAATGTTCTATTAAAGGACAAACAACATGCATGTGTATAGTTGTATATGAGGATTACATTTTTTCCTTACGGAGTTTAGTTAAGAGCTGTACAAACAAAACATTTAAATATGTTACCCTAAAATCCTGAAATTAGATAATGTTGTTATAAGTGTTTCTTTGTAACATACAATAACAAAATCGTGGAGGTAAGGATTTATTTATCATGACACAAATATTATTATTGTACGCCCTCTTACCTGACAAGCCCCCGACATCCATTTTCTTCAAGTTCTTAGCCTCCAAGATAACAACGGTGAGTTTTCCTGCGGTTGGTACATAACGCAACGAGAAACAAATGTCTCCCAACTTGTTGTCCTGCAATGCCAATACCGAATTATATTGATTATAATTATTTGTTATATGTACATTTCATTTATAAGTTATTAATTTTGACTTTGTATCCATATCACATTATGCAAATAATGCCTTTTGTAAAAAAATGTGGGTAAAATAATGCTCTTTGTAAATACATAATTTTCAACTGAGAAAAATTTTGAAAAAAAATCATTTTTTAATCAGTTACGTGAGTATACAAGATTTATCTAACAGTCTTTATATGTTTTATAATTATTGTTTGAGATTTTGTGGTAGTAGATTTGTATACTTCGTGTTTTTTTGTGTTTTAGTAGTTGGTTAAGGGTTAATTGGAATATGAGAAGTATGGAAGATATAGAGGAAGATTGTATCAGGATTAGCTCAGAGATAGGTTTGACAAGCTATTTATAAAACATAAATAATAAATAATATACTGGTCATAAACAACGCGGCTTGGGCGGAGCAGGACATATATAATCTCTTCAAATGAAATTAATATAAATGAAACAAATAATAGCCCCGTGTAGTCACCTAGAAGCAAATTATGGTTATTAGTCTATCTGTACAGAATTTCAGTTTAGATTGTACAAAATGTAATTTATTTCAATTTGAAACTGAAAACCTGCGCAGATATACGTGCTTAGGATGCCATAGCTCATATAGAATTAGATATAGGTAGCCTCAAACAAAACGGAGTTGGCAACTAGTTAGACATACGTATATGTATCATTTTATATTAATATTCATTGCGTTACATATAACGTTTTAGCATAAAACACGTCATTTCATCTAACACATAAAAGGAAACACGTAACAAACTGTTTAACACAAGTCTAGGGGGAAACAAATA
>DWEM01000203.1:0-22404 GCA_018245935.1 Agara belti belti
CCACACTTATTAAACTTATAAAACTCACTTTCTCTTAAATATGTAGTGCCTAGTCTAACCAATCGGTGGAAGCCATTGTCGGCCATGATTAACCCCACTAATTTGAAGAATATCAATGCAGAAAATATCAGAGCTCTTCAAACAGTTCATGGCGGCAGTAAATTGAAATTGACGTGTATATTACTTAAATTTCAAAAAATATGCTTAGTCACAATAGTTTGGACAGTATGCTGCAATCCAATCTTGCCACTAATCAGTTTTGCACGGCACCAGTGACATCACTACCGTTTGTCACGAGAGGTAGTCGGTTTCCGCAGCGGGAGACGAACGTAACGAGCACGGAATATGTTTTGGTGCGTACCGGATCCAAATGACTATACACCGTATACACTCCAGACCAACTACATATTTAGATTGCTCTACATTTTCGTACTTAACTTTCAAAAGCGTGGAATAACATAATGTTCATCGTGAAATTCTTTTGACTTTTATTTAATCAGTCAGTTATTATTGTTATGCTTTATTTTTATCAGTTTTTTTGACGTGAAAGTAGGTACAAATACGACTATTTCGCTAAAGACTGAGTAAACTTATTAAAAAAAATTTGTAAATGATTATTAATATTATATTTATGTCTACTAGCTATTTCTTCGTTTACATATGAATATAAGAATAAATACGAATGACTTATCGAATGATACGAATTGACTGTTCAATTCTATTAGGTATAATTTTTTCCAAAAAATATACAATAATTTTAATGATTCATTTTTTCAGACCTATTCGAGATCGGTTACAGATGTCCATGAGCGGCAGCAGCCACTTCTGTGTGCTGCCAGCTCGTTTGATACTCTGTTGAGATTAAAAAAGAAGCGTGAAACGAAATTCATCATTCTTAGTGGTATTACTGAAGTAGTCGGAGAGGAAACGATAACATCAGCAATCAGAGATTTTAAAGCTCGAGGGGAAATTAAAATTGACTTCCTGTTGTTGTAGAGGTGAGCAGCCATGGCCGCGGGTGACGTGACCCGCCGCGCCTCGATCACCGCGCCCTCTATGCACCGCCGCCCCTCGGCAAGACGTGGCTCCCTTATCAAAAATCCACAGACACAATCACAGGTAATTTCTAAAGAGAAATAATATTATAACAGTAAATAACATAGAGCCCAACGGACGCCGCAGGCTACTGTCGGCTTGTCTCCTAATAATAATTTCTTTGGTGTGCTACTACTTAATGTTATCTGCTGTTTTGCGCTTATTTATTCTAATTTTTCGCTCCGTTTGCTTGTAAAACAGTCTTTTTATACACATTAATTGAAAAAATGTCTGTAGTAAGTAAAGTAATTGAACTAACGAACTAGTAATTGAGCTTTTCACCGATGTATTTCAAGTTAGCTTTGGCATGAGTTTTCTTCGAAATTTAAATTTGCAAACACGATTGAACAAATCCATTACTTAGTCCGTCACCCAATTTGCCAATCTTATCTATGATATTCATATTTAAACCAAACATTATGTAACGCTCACGGATATCCGTATGGATAAATATACATTCAACTATTTAAAGTACAATCCAATTATACAGAATGACCGAAAATAAGTATAACCTTCTTCCTCGGCCAATTTCGAGTTACCAAATGAAAGAAGAAATGCGTAAAAAACCGGTCAAGGTTGTCATACTCGCAAAAAATTGGAAGGCATTAAGTGAAACATGTCATGCCATAATAATAATAATTCTAGTGTAGCTTGTACTTATGTAATAAGTATTCGTGTGAATTTAGTTCCTACTATACAACGCTCAATATTTGGTTGTCAGTGTTTCCAGAAAATGTCTTCAGTCGGTCTTTCGACTAAAATGATATTTTAGTGTTTTCATTTGTTGAGAAACCATTACCAGTTTTTAAGATTACTCATTGGATACAATTGTTAAACCACAGCTATTTAAGAATTAAAATTAAAATACATTTATTAATATACACTCGATCATTCTATTAACGTTAAGTAAAAGTTGATTTGTATGTATAAAGTGCAATAATAGGTATACGAATTATTATTTATAGGCTAATAAAAATACAGATTCCTTTCTTATTCATGAACTTTATTATATCATATGTCCAACGTGAGCAAATGATTATCTCTCTATATTCATTTAAGCTTCATACCTAACGTAATAAATAACTTTAAAGTAATATATTTATGGGACTTGAGAAGATCTAATCATATTATTAACTGATAAACGTTTTCAGTTTGATTTCCCATCGAATATTCATAAACCGCGTGTCCACCCTTTTCAACGTCAAATTTTACGTGCGACAAATTTTGTGCGCTTATGAACATCTTATTATCTACAAAGTGTGTAAAACGTTTCTCTTGTTTTCTCCAGTATTTGATATAATAAAGTATATTTATAATAAATATTTCACATTATAAATATACTTTACTGCGCCTTTATTTAACGCAGGATTGCTTTAATGAACTTTAGAATAAACTAAAATTAAAGTCGCTTTGAACTTGTTGGATTTTGATAACTAAGTTCGATCCGATATTTATGAGAGAGCTTCATTATGAAATTTATAATGATTGGATACTATACAAAGTTCTGCATTGTGAACCGAAGCTTTCTATAGCCAACTCCCTAATCTTTAAATAGTGTAAAAGTAATAAGATAAGATATATGTTGTTATATTTAATAAAATAGTATTAATTCATATTGAAAGGTATCTCTAGCTCTATAATTATGTACAATATTATTCCATAGTGCAAATTATGTTACATAAAATGTGGTAAATCTTAGCTATGTTACTCTGGAATAAAGTTGTGAACAAATATTTTGTTGTTACAGGAAGTTCCATGGGACATTATCGACCGCTGCGCCTTGCCGATAGTATTATGTCACGCTCTCGCAGTCGTATTGTCTACCCTGCTTAACGCTTTCCACATCAGCCAAATATCCGTGTTCACCCTCTTCCTGTGGTTCGCCATATCCGTTACGGGCTCTCTATGGTTTTACCATAACTTACAGGTAAGAATAATTACTTATTTAATACATATCTTGTTAAGTCACTTGAAGGTAGATGATAAATTTAATCAGTTAATTTTTTGTAGATCTGATACCTACATAAATATTATTTAGTTTAGTAGCATTGTATTTGATTTAATGTTCAAGTTATTTTAAAATATGAAGAAAACAGTTTTTTAATATAAGCCGAAAATTTGATGAAATCCGATTTGGTGATATAATACAAAACAGGGATTGATATTAATATTATAAATACAAAAGTAGCTCTGCCTGTTTGACTATAAATTACACTTTCACGGCAAAACCGCTGGGCTGACGGTGATATTTAATATAAAGGTAGTTTCAAAGCTCAGCTACTACCGAAGTTAAGCTATTTCATTTTTTAAATTCAACGCCTATGAGGAGGTCGCGAGAGCTATAATATTGTATGAAATAGGTATAATCTCTAATTTTAACCGACTTTAAAAACTGTGTTTTATTGTGTGTCCATTAGCAAAATCTCCAGCGTTTATAGATCGATTAAAATTTTTTGTCGATTGTACGCGAAGTCGCGTGTTAAAGCCATACTTGCGTGTAATACTTGCCTTATTGTTAGATAGATTTAAGCTATATTTTTATATAGTTCATCGTTTACTACTTTATTAAAACATAACAAAAATGGGGTTAAAGCAACTTCCTACTGAAAGCGTTATTAGTTGTAAACGACCTTTACGTGATACGGAAACAAATAATTGCTCGTCTTAAACGACTAAATCTGAAAAAGTTAAACAAGTTTTTGTTAAATTGTAGTATCAATGAAAGTAGAAGTACTGAAATTTTCGACCGGATATAAACTTATGTTCATCATCAAGCGCTTTTTTGAATTTTCGTAACTGAAATTGGTTAAAAGAATATTAATTTAAGGAATGTAAAGGAATATAGCGTATCAACTGAAAACATTTCTACTAACTAAATGCAACATTCGCATCGACGAGTAATGTAGGCTGAAAGCGACGCCTTTGTTTAAGGCTCGACTGAATTCAACCATTACAACTCACTCCATGTCAACAAGTTCAACAGCTCTCTCCGCTTATAATCGCTGGTGTTGTGAGAATTGAAGCGTGACGGCCTGATTCCATTTCAAATCAGTAAATTTGTTTCAAATTTTGAAAATGTAACCGTCAACCACCAGTCAATGAATCACACCAATAGTGTAAAACGAACATTTAAAGTGCTAAACAAATGACTGGATTACGGCAAGACTAAACATTTTTTCTGTGAAGAAAGCAGCTCCTTTGCTAGATTTTCACGTAAACAATCGCTGTTTACTGTTCATGAGTTTCATACTCCCTGTATTTTGCAACTATATAAGATTTTATATCATACAAATGTGGGAAGACAGGACCTGGTTGTTCCTGGACAACTAATATAATGCGGAGTAGGATCCGCTTTGTAGTAAATACTTCTTACACTATAGTTACAAATGTATTTCTCGACCTAGTTGTATTGTACCTCTGTCTATATGTGTGGGCGTATTCATTGCGAATGAATCATTTTACTTCGTTTCTTTCTTTTCTTATGCCAAGTAACCTAGTCACTAATTTCAATAAATACATTGCCTATATAATCTTTAGCAATAGCTGGTAAAGTGGGCGGACAACTGCAATGAGAAGTCAAATGCTAAAGTGATGCCAAAACGTGGGATGAGAGTCGAGAATACGCTACAAATATGTATTTTACGATTTAATCTGTTTTATAAAGCCATGTTCAATACACCGTTTGTTTTATAAAATAGTAGTACATAATCGTAGCGACAGTACCAAAAGTATATCTATTTCAAAAGAAAAGCATAGAATATCCATACATTGGCCGATACGTACCTAAGTAATATAAATCAAAGAAATAAGGGTAAACGGAGTAGGTACTATTACAACGGTCGGTTATGAATGGGAATCTAATAATAGCGACTCGGTCGTTTGGAGGCGCCTACCCGAACATGCTCGTATAGCAGCCGTTCCGCAAATATCTCACGGAATAATAAATCTAAACTTATGCAAACAAGAATACGTTTAAAGTTCCACATAACTAAGATTGCTGTTGTTTTTACATCAAAATGTACGTTTATATTTTATATTATACATATGTGTATCGACACTAGCACTTACGATGTGAGAAGTTTTGCATTTACAGAAGAACAAATATCACTTCATTCGTTGTTACAGAATATCTCGGTTGATTTGTTTTCATTTTGATTTAAATAAAAATAGGTTTTGTATTTAATAGCTGTCTTAAATTGCAGTATATTTTGAGTCATTTCCAATGGAGAATAATAGGATCAGAATTGGCTCAGTTCTCTAAATGGCCTCCACTGGATCGCTTGCTGCCGATGAAATGCTAATATTCAGTCAAGATAAATAAGAGCAACTTCGGAATAGTCCTTGTAAAGCGCTGACTCGCCCACGTTCGGTACAGAATAGCCGAGATGGACTCGTGTAGTAAAAGAAATCGTAGCAAACCTATAAATATCACACTATTGAATAAACTAATAATTTTTGCATTTTTAGTTTATTTTATCTTATTGCCAGAAAAGTTCCCCTTCAGGGAACACAGGCGTGATGTTACGTTTTTTTGTTACACCAGAAAAGTTACTTATATAAAATAAGGATTACATCATTTGTTTGCCAAAATATGTACATAAATTCAAATAACCTGATTTCATACCAATAGTTGCATTTTACATACTATTTCAATCATGCATTAAATGCGTAATAAGCATTTGGAAGTAAAATGTATACAAATTGAAGATACAAAATACAATGTATACAAAAATACTAAAGTTTGCTTATCTCTGCAAAATAATGTAAATCACGAGACCTTTTATTCTATAACCAACCAGAGTTTTTTTAAGCAATGAGCTAGCTTCCGAGGAAAATTTTCCAATATTAGCCTATAAACATTTTTATAACTGCATGGGAGAGGTTTCCTCCTCATACGTGGGTGCATCAGATATTAATGTCAGATAACACGTGTGCGAAGTATACATACTATATTGTGGATTAACCTCAAAACTTGCTTTTAAGCTTTTTACATTTACGTATATGTTATTATTAAATGCGCTATTACAATTAGTGTACATGTTAAATAAGGCAACTGCAAAAAGCGTGAAAGAGAAAAACCTCTCCTCTCTCTTATGAGTTTTATATAATGATAATAATCGCCATTACATTTATTTAAGTCCTTTTTGGATATGGAGTTACATGCATACGTCTATTGAGAAGGTGGGGTTTAAAATTCCATGGAGCTCCTCCTAAACGCTTTCTCTTATTTTCATAACTGTGCCAGCCGTGGTCACCTGGCACGCATCGGATGACTGTGTGCAAAGTCAGCTGAAAATCGATATGCGTCTGCACAGCCTGCTCTAAGAACTTTATATAAAGTCTGGAAAGCAGCACGTGAAGTACTATCGTTCGATCGCCACCAGCGGCCGATCATTTCTAAGTTAACCTGATCGTTGTTGTTTGGTCGATTTACAAATTTCCCTACGTTTAAAAAATGATAAATTTCTGTCTACGTGAAAAATTTTATATACTAATTGGCATTAAGATAAAGAAAAAGATGATTTTTCTGATTCATGATTTTTCTCCGAATAACCAATCAGTTTCACTATTACACGTAAAGTAAATATTACGTTACATTTAAATCTGTTCGTACTCGTAAATAGAAGCTAGGAGTTATCGTAAATAACTTAAAATTCATTGAAAATGAACATAAAGTCTGCAAGTTCGGATTTATTTGCAATAATTTTTCAGAGAACTCAGACGTTCATCAATATACATTAATGGTGTTCTTTGTAGACTGATTTATATTTACAGCCAACGTATCGGATTTAAGTATTTGAGTTATATATTTTATGCGATGCCGTGCATGTTACAGAATTTGTATATGGAATTTAAATTAAATTTTACTACATCATTACTTCAATAACGGAATATTAAGAGTCTCTCGTGAGGTCAGTCTAGTGATTACGGTTGTACCTTGAGCGAATACTTTGGAATGATTTTTAAGTTGCAATTGTGATAATGCTACATGTTCAAATTGTTATAAAGCCGTTCCTGTTAGTGAAGCCTTTCACATGAAGTTTTAGTGTTTTTAAAAATATCTATGGCAATAGTAGAATCTATATATTAATACATGAAGCAGAAACCCCTTTTTACGATAATTGCGTGGACGGAGGAGTATGAAATTTGGCACACTTATAGTTTATGTGTAGAAGTGCAGAACGCTAATATTTTTCAATAATAATGCCTATAAAGTAAATTAAATCAATAAATAAAACATTACCCACTATGCAGCCAGCGATAATAACTTGAAAGCGGACCTGAATTTTTTTTTGTAAATTTGCAAACCGAATGAACCCTTCACTGGCAACCAAGTTGCCTTAACTTCGTTATGTTCGTGGTTTTCGTAAAAATAATACATACCTATTATAAAATTGATGTATTCAAATGAAAAGCCTTATAAGAACCAATACTAAAAAGCAAAAACAAAAGAAATTATAATATTATTAAATCATATACAATTAATTATTTATTAGTCGATACTCTCTTTAGAAATATATATAATAAAGATTGAGTCATGAAAAGAATTTCTATTTCCACTCTGTTAATATAAATCTAAATCAATGTTTCTAAAAACAGTAGGTATACCCCGCACAAAATTCTTGTACAAATAACATTTCGAATGATAATGAGTTACGGACCACAATTCGCCTTTATATATTTTATCGTTCGTATTTTTTTATTTCCCCACGGGAATACAGGCAGGCATTAATGGTCTTTACAGATCTTGTCATCTTTTTTTCGATCCGCTTATTGTTCCACTTTTGGACGCGAGTCTCATTTCCTAGTGAGATGGTTTTAAGCCATACCGCTACCACCAACTCAGGCTAAGTGCCGATTGGTAGACTTTACACTTCTCGGAAAATATCATATATTATAACATCTCAAATGAATGCAGGTACCCTCGGGATGTTTTCTTTCACCGGTGTAGCAAGTTTTATACTTTAAGCTATAAAACGCACCTAAGTTTGTAAAGTCAGGGTGCGTGCCAGGATTTGTAACCAGATTCCCGGAGTGGGAGACTGAAATTAAGACCAATGGACTATTACCTTTTTTTGCCACATAGGTACTGCCGTTTAGTGTACAACCTACATTCTAGTCATTGCGATAGACACTAATCAAGCTTAGTCCATACGTTGTGTACGAAAACTTCATCGTTTATAGTTTCGGTGATCACACTACAGTTGCTCAAGAGACTACTTGAGGTTCGATTTTAAAAATGTGAGCTGCGAATAGGTATTTTTTTAAACTTTCAAATCACTTTTTAACATCTGCTATACCCACATAAAACTGGAGACCACACGTAAAATTTATGACGCAATAAGATTCCATCGGTACGCTGAACTCGATTATTTATTTTCTCTCTGTTACTATCCACAGTAATGCGTTTCAGTCGTTTCACCTATCAAAACAGTGTCGTCTATTTTGAAAGGTGTTTTAGAAACACATTTGAAATTTTATGAACGGCATTTCGTTAAATTAACAAATTACTACACACTTTTTCATTATAACCATATTGCGAATGTAAACGTCATAATACTTTAAAAATATATTTTATGTAATGATAATATACAAGTGCAATATTTAAGAAAACTATGTTTTATTCTTAACATAAAAATTCGAATGTATAAATTTGTGTTTGAAGTCCTCTGCTAACTTTAAATATAATGCTTTACATAATACGTCATCATAAATTAAATGAAGCACGTTTGCGATTCTCTGGCGGGATCAGAGGGTAATTTTATTATACAGTAAATGGTGTTTTATTGGAATCCCTCTTGTATTGTACCTGTGGAGTGCCGACGGGACTGCAGTTCTAATTGTGTTTCTCAAGGGAAATTAGAACGTGTTTGCTAATTAACCCCAATTGCTTGTCAATATGGATAATTGAGATTCAAACAACTCTTCATTTTATATATATTAATGCCATCATCGAGATAGCGCTTTTATATAAAAAGCTCAGCAATCGAAGTGCCTTTAACGTTATTATTAAAAGCAACTCAAACATGACACTATATGTACGTATGGTCTAGTTTAGTAAAAAGTGGCAGGAATGAGTTACCGTTAGGGGCAAATTTTCACGAGCGATTTCATGTTAACACGTTACGTAATTGAAATCCGGTTGTTACCGTTAGGTACCTTGTCAGTGGATATAAGGGCAATTTAAAATTAACCTGCATCTCCCGGGCTGGTGTAGCAAGGCCGAGTATGCTTCAAAACCGTCTTAGATGCGGGCAAGACCTGTTCTCAGCGGTTGGACGTAAAGAGAGTTGCAACCGGATGTACCCGCAAAAATCCATCAATCGATTTGCAAATAAATGTTTTCAACACTCTTAGACTCATTATTAGTTACTCGGTAATTAAACATTAATTGAAGATATCTGGATGAACATACTTTAAGTTTTATTTCGACAAATGTGTAGCGTTTGCAGCGTGTTGTGCCAACGTTGGTAGAATCACTTACGTCATCCATTCCATTCGAAAGTCCAATTTAAAAATAGGTTAACGATCTTTTCCATAGAATAGACATTGCTACATAAAATTCTTTTTTATATATAGGTATATTTAATAACTTTTGAATTATGTTCATTCACGGGCAAATATGTTCACTATTAATAATCTTTTTCAGTAACGTAAGCGGAATATATGTATAAGCACAACATTTGTATAAACCTTTATTTTGGCATTCTGAAAGGTATCTTAAATATCACTTAAAATCGGCGTGTGAGCGTCCTTAGCATGAACAAGGTCAAAGATCGCGAAAATCTGTTTTTTTAAAACATCTCGTTTCCTTTGCGTCAAATCGTATTTGGGTTGGCTGGACGATATATCGATAGAAAGATGATATTTGAGGAGCATGTTCAAATTAAATTCTAGGTTAAAATTAAAGTATGTATATATTCCGTACATTAAGAAGACATCTCTGATTTGACTCAAAACAACTACAGAAACGTTTGCTTAAGTATTAATAGTAAGGCAACCGAAATAGTTAACCTCGAGTGTCATTGCGTCACGCATAGGCGAGTTACTTCCAAAGCCTGAATAATATATTCATTCAACATTTATTATAACCGACATCAATCAAGCTGTCGCCGTCTATTTTCAACGAGAACTTCATTTTGTCGCCTGCCTGTTACGAGTACATCCGTAGAAAAGAGTAGTAGTCTCGCCAAGTCCTGTCCATAGGCGTCATTTACCTATCATCATATTTTGCAATAGCTGTATCACATATTAAGATTGTATGTAAATATACACGAAAACAATTTTGCGTGTTTTCTATTTAATTTCATATTTACATAGTTTTGATGGTCCATTATAGAAAAAAGGTTAACATTGATTCTCGCGCGTCATCTTGTCTGTAGCTACGCTCGTTTGTATTTTACAAAATGTAAGATAAGCGTGATTAATATTGACGCATGTTTTATTATTAATAAACGACCGAATGTGTGTGTGACAGGTGACGGCAGCGGGGAAAGCGGTGTTGGTGACCGGGTGCGACAACGTGCTGGGTAATGCGTTAGCGAGGAGACTTGATGATTTGGGTTACCACGTGTTTGCCGGCTTCCAGACCAAGGCGGGCAACATTGATGCTGACATGTTAAAAGAAGATTGCTCCGGGCGTTTACATACTTTGCAACTGGACGTGACTTCTGAAACTCAGGTATGAATCTAATTATTGAAGCATTCCCCTTAAATTTCAGATTTGAATTATCATCTTGTCATAGCGATGTTATAGAGTATCGTCAGATTTATACAGCGTTATTGTTCTCGAGCATGTACCATAGACATTTTGCATTTTTATTTCTTTTTTGTAAGCACAGCTGCTTGTACATTTTTTATCTGACCATAAGTACATAGATCGCTTCAAAGCACCAACGATTATTTTAATACCGAATAACACACGAACTATGAATTATTATAATTTAGTAAAGCCTTATTCTTCTCAATTCGTAAAAATAATTCATAATAATACACAATATCAACAAGTATTTCTTGAACCCTATATATTTTAAACTCTATAAGGTAGGTATTGTTAGAAGCATAAAAGGAGATAGTACGTATAATTAGCGCCAATTAAATAAGAAATACAGTCCAAAACAATTCGTTTATTGTTTTAATCCATAAAATGGTTATAAAGCTTAATGAAGTCTTTGTAAATGAATATAAGAGTACATGTACCGCTCCCAGCAAACAGCAATTTGTGGTTGTACGCAAAATTAAGTGAGGTCGGTAAAGAAAAAGCAAATCTTATAATTACGAGGCCGAGCCTCCGCCCACGTCGCCATTGCCTTGTAAGTTAGAATCTCTACTGCTACCAATGTAACGTAACGTAATGGTCTTAATAAAAACATTTTATTTAGCTAACTATTTATTACATTAATTCTTTGTCTTTCATAATAATATCTATGGTGTATCTTATTATTAAATGAAAGAGAAAGATAACATTTCTTATCCGTTAAATGAGTATTATATAAGTAATATTTATATCAGAAACTCGACCAACTTGCCATCAAACTACGATCTCCCACTTAAACTTTAGACATCATATTGCTAAGTATAGAATCTAGAGTTGAAGTGAAAGTAGTTGGCATTTGAGAGTTTTATTCACTAATTACATATTTTTCTTTAGTCCTATAAATCTCTGATAACAGGTTATAATTTAATATTGCATATTAAAATTTGTATTTATTATTTATTACACCTTTATAATATAAAAGTAACAAAAGCCAAACACAATGTCTAATGGCATTTTCTAACTATTAACCCTGAGTGGATAAGGAGAGATTGAGGCAATTAGACAGGAATATTTACAAATACTACAATATTGTTAAATTTTAGTATCTCTTTAACTTATATCTTAGAGTATTTTTTCCTTCGTATCATTTGACATTCCCCATTATACATTTATTTAAAAAAATATATTCTACAAGAGAAGAATTACAAATTATGAAATAACAATAGGATAAGGATTACACGTAACTTAGTATTGACCAAATTTAAATGTATAAGTTCAATAATGAAATGGTGCAAAAACGACAAGTAGGGATCTCTAGTGGCAACTTTCTGTAACTACTAACAAACTTTACCTTTGCAGATTTTATCAGCGTCTCTCTATATCGTAGACCACCTACCAGAGGGCGCTCAAGGTCTATGGGCAATCGTCAACTGTGAGTCGTGGTGCGCGCTCGGCGAACTAGAGTGGGTGCCATTTTCAGTAATAAGAAGGGCGATGGATGTAAATCTGTTAGGTAAGGCTGCTACGAATCTACCAAGCGCTACGACATTCTGCCGTGCTACGAGGAATTTCGTACAGGCGTTAATAGATGGCGTGGTGTGAAATTTTATAAAGTTATTCTGAGTTCTTCATTCAAATTTTGATTATAGCAAAAAATATAGGAAAACTTTTCGGTTATTTTGTTTTTGTCAAATTAATTTAATACAAGAATATTTATCCAAAAGAAAAAATATACAAAATTAATAAATCATTTTTAACTATCTATTAATAACTATGTATAAGTGAAAACTAAGTAATTTTGTTTTTAATCTTTTTAAGTGTTACTTTTGTGACCTTAAAGTTGAACGGCCTTGTATTCACATAGCTTTCCCCTTAATAGTAACCTAGCTACGGGTTGTTAAACACATTTAATTATGCATTCTCCGGCTTGGCAAATTTTATTGGAGAGCACTTTAGTCTTTGATTTGTTTGAATCACTTGGGTTGTTTTTTCTTACTTATTTTATAAAAGTAAAGTTATTGCTTGCAATTGTTTATTTATCTTATTTTAAAACATGATAAAAATAATAAAATCGGAACAGCTAAAAAACAAAAACCACCTTTTTGTCATTTATGTTTTTTAAGTTACAGATAAAGTATAAATAAATAAATAAACTAAAAGATACATTTTAAAGTAAAAATATAAATTCGGGCACTATTACAACCTTTTGCAGACCGAAATTGTATTAGTTGTAGATTACGTTAGTCCTACATTAAGCTCAACCTTCAATTAAGGAATTCTGAGAGATTCAATAGATGCCCGGCTCCGCTGCATAGACTGCATAAGTAAGCGAATTTTGCAACAAAGTCCAGTGACAAGGCTTCCAACGATCTGCTCAAGTCCGAAGTGTGAGCGATGCGTGTAAATATTCCCATTAATTATTAGATGAATTAAATAACATGTAGCAAACGAACTGATAACGCTTTATACTCCCAGTGCTACACGAAAATTTTCTAAAAATTGTTACAGAGTATTATTACAAGTAACAATTACAAAAACATACCAATAAATATTTATTAAATAAGTCTTCATGTATGTACTGTTTTTTATTTTACGAATGTTTTTGAATATAATAATAATAATTGGGACAATTCCTCACACGACTATCTGTATCCAAATTAGGCAATCAAATGCCTGTTATAGTAACCGGACAGCTGATAAACATATGTATATATACATACGATATAATACCTATATAGATATTTTTATTACTCGCAGACAGAACAAACACATGTGCTCATTACACAAATGTTTGTTTTGGGTGTCCTAGAATCGAACCCGCGCCGTCCGGTGTAGCAATCAGTAGTCAGTTGTTTAATGAATGAACGTATTTGAATATTATTAATGTTTTTTTTATTTTACGAATGTTTTTTTACAAATGTGCTAATAATTTTAAAAGTTCAAAACCTACTTATTCCATTCCGATTCGTGTCAACGGCTCTTTAGAACTCTTCGGTTATATTTTACGAATACGTGAAAAAGTTGAAAATCATTGCCATTCCATGTTTTAAAGGTTTATTATAATACCGTGAATAACAATAACATTGGCTATTATTATTGACAAACCTGTTAAAACTATTATGATAAAAGCATAAGACCATTATTACATAAAAATATTACTGTTAAGAAAAAAATTACAACGTGCATTCTATTATACGGAAATTTGAAAGTGACATCATTCTTGCTTAAGTATAAAGTGTTATACCGTACTTATGAGGCTCATATGCACGTGGCTTGCCCACGCTCACTACTTACACCAAACTCGTACTAGCATAAATCACTTTAATACCATTTACCTTGCAGCCATGAAGCTTACTCACAGGAACCTATTATGGTTTGTTACCTACATTGTGCCTTGCACGTGGCAACTATTTAATGTTACGTGTAATAATAACCAATATCAACACAATAGTTGTTATATCAAGCAAACTTTCAGTAAAGTTAAGTTTATTTTAAGGAAACATGTCTGGTATCGTTTTGAGTTGTTATTAAAAATTAATTAGAAATATTAATTTTTTTCCATTGAAATATTGATTGAATATTAGTGGCCAGTTTTGACTTTTATTTGATTTTGGGCCAATTTCTAGAATAATTTTCGTTCGCATTTCAAAATGTTTATTAAAAAATTTACCTCTGTCGTGTTGAACATTTATTTATGTTGATTAAAATGTGAACATTTTAATTAATAAATACGTTACGTTTATGTATTTGTTCAACTACAAGAGATTTTTACGCGTGGGTCCCGCAAAATAATCTATCAAGTTGGACTACGTCCTTGATGGTTGTATTGATCGACTTTGACAAATGATGTACATTATATAAACTTGACCTTCGCTCTCTACTTGACATTGATATGAGACAACAATCAATACTTGTACCTATACTAATGTGTGTGCACATAAATAATTACTTTATGTGACTAAAGTCGGAACGTCAAATGTTCAATATATTAAAATAGACAAAAAAATATAATTTAACTGTAAAATAATACTTTTAACGCATACCAAACTTTTATTTGTTTGGGTCTTGAAACAAGGACATATTTCTATCTCGAAGTTGAGGTGCTCGATCTGGTATGTTCTCATTGGAGGGAGTGATGTGATTTTTTGTTTTCCTACCCTTTTTAATGTTCCATTGCTGGACACGGATTTCCTTCATCACGCTGCCCAAGTGCGTCTTGATAAACTTCACACTCCTCAGAAACATTATGTATTTTATACCATACTCCGTAGCGAGTGGTAAATGAATTTTAAGCTTAACGCAAGTTATACGTCCGAGTGGTCAGTATTTGAGTCCAGCGCACCCAAAGTGGGAGACTGATTTTCCAACTGCGCGATAAGAAGACGTTCCGACATGATCCTTAGGGAGAGCAACACATCAATTGGAAAAGACGTTTATGGACCGTACTGAACTTGTTTCCTTTTGCTGAATTATTAACTCTTGTAAAGGATCAAGTTTTTTTTTAACTACTTTTTTTTTTTAAACAATAATTATGCAGTTTGTATTCGTAACACGACTGTAAATGTAATGATGTTTTAGGGCCCGCTCGTCTAGTACAAGTAATGATGCCTCTGGTGAGAAGAGCACGCGGACGAGTTGTGCTGGCTTCGTCGATTCTGACTCACGTCGCCGCTCCGGTTCGCGGTGTGCACGCTGCCTCGTTAGCGGCCCTCGACGCTCTCGCCGCATGTCTCCGAAGGGAGCTCAAACCGAGAGGTGTTGATGTTGTAAGTATTATTCTGTACCGGCTATTGTTTTTTTGAATACCGAAAACTTACTTGTTTACAGTATCTTTGTACTTTCCTTCGCCCATTCCCTACCCAGCGCACTTCAAGAAATTAGATACGTGGCGACCATATAACTTCTGTGCCTATTATTTATGTGCATGTTTGAAATAGAAAGGTAATAAAAATTATTTATTTTGAGTAGGTATTTAGCAGTAGGACAGGAACAAATATACGTTCTTAATAAGGTATGTAACTTGAGTCGGCACATAACTTAAATGACAATTTGCAGAGGCTGCAACAATCGTTTTACGCGAGTAGCGCTATTCTCTTAGCTTGTTAAATAATAGAAAACTTCCAAGCACAAGCATGTTGCAATGAAGGTAATGAAAAGGTATACGAAACACAAAGTAGCACCTCGTCAAAGAAGTTCCTAGCTGGCTTTCAGAGATATATCTGCATGCGCTATGTTAACCGTTGACTCGGCTACATAGATAAGCGAATCTAATTATGTCAAGAGACGATTTTTCACCTTAGCAGAATATAACGAGCTCTGTCATCACTATTCTTATACTACAGTAATTAATATATTGCTGAATACCGTTGATAACGGCCAACCTCAAACGAATAGTCACAAATATTTTACAATAACAGAGAAAATATAGACTTGTGGTCGCCAAGGGATCGTAGTTCCCAGTAGGAAAGCCCCTTTAATGCTATAAGTAAAAGTTCGCATAATCAAAACTAGTCATTCTTTTTACAATTTGGCTGCGGTAATTATATCCTAATGAGTCGTGAGTGCACATAAAAAAGTTCGTGAGAATTGAAATGTTTATGGATTTTTTTGCTATCTGAGTCTCATTTTAAATATTCGTGAAATCACATATTTAAATAACGAAGTATCTTACGATCAGTTTTTGAAATTCCTTGATTATGTCACTTTCTGGATTGTTGCTATCTTTCTGGATGGTTTTTAGGTAGTATAATAAAATTACAATACACACGTAGCTATGTAAGACAAAATACGATGCCATAAAATTCTCGATAGTTTCGTAATAGATGTTAGCAAAAATACAAAATAAATAGGTATTGTTATGAAGCGTTATATGTAAATCCAACTGCAGGTCGTTGTAGCGGCCGGTGAATATACGACTGGTAGCGCTTGGCTGTCTGAGGAGAAGCTTCTGGAACAGGCCCGCGACATGTGGAAAAGACTCAGTGATGAACAGAAAGGCGCTTATGGAGAAGATTATTTTGAACAAGCGCTGCGCAGCCTCGAGAAGTACACTAAGAACGCTGTAAGTCCTTTTTTATTACATACTAACTTTTGCCCGCGACTTCCTTCCACGCATATATTATTATACATATAAAACTTCCACTTCAATCACTCTGTCTATTAAAAAAAACCGCATCAAATTCCGTTGCGTAGTTTTAAAGATTTAAGCATACATAGGGACATAGGGACAGAGAAAGCGAATTTGTTTTATACTATGTAGTGACTTTCTTAATGAGCTCTTTTTTGTTTGCCTTGATAGAAATATAACAAATTTTAAATAGTATTTCATATCAAGTCTTTTGCATGTTTAAGTATGTCCATCTAAATATGTCAGTGTTGCGAGTACTATACTGCAGTTTTATCTGCTAGTTCTCCTTCTTTCTATTATTCATTAATATTTAGAAGCCATAATCATTAGCGATCATAATTCCAGAATTAAATATATAAATAGTTCTTACATAGACGAACATAGATGCGATTAGTATCCCGATTTATATGAAAATCAGGCGTACCAATTTTTACCGTCTTCTATAACGTCAAGCAGTATGTGCAGCATAATGTAAGCATAATGTGCTGTAATACCATTATATATTCATATCACTTATTAATAGTATATTATAATTATATAAGAAGTGATGACCTAGTGGTTTGAATTTCAGCCTCCCGCTCGGGGTCCGGATTCGAATCCCTGCACGCTCTAACTGACGCATAACCTCTGACTGGTTACCTGCATTTTATAACTTATAAAAGGGTCGGAAAAAATGATAATTATAATTTTATATTCGTCGTCTACATACAGCCACATCGTTCATAGAAAGCAACGACTTCCTTTGAGAATAAAAAAGATTCATCATTTTGACAACGCTTTACAAAAGGGCGGTTGCGGGACGGCAATGTTCGTCGTCAGTGTTTATGAATAATCCCTTATTGTTCCCAAGGACGCTGACCTGACGGCGGTGACGCGCGCGCTGAGCGACGGCGTGACGCGCACTTTCCCTCTTACGCGCTACACCCCGGTCTCCCCGCGTGAAAAGCTGAAGTCTTTGTTGGCCGAACACTTGCCTCGCTCGCTATACGAGGGCCTCTACAACGACTAATCGAAACCGACCCAACAAAGGTCATTCGCCTCCGAGGAACCGCCTTGATATCAGAGTTATAATGAAGTTGGTAATTAGCTTCACAAACTACCAAAATCATTATAGTGAGGTTGGCATCAAAAAGGCTGCGGTAAAGCTCAACATCTAAATTACACGATGAAACAAAGGCAATTTTACCTTAATGGCTAAGCGTACAAAACTGTATAACATATTAATTTACGTAAACCTAATCTCAAATATCGAATGGGGTAAACTACACTGTATCTAAGGCCCATATGAATTACATAAGCTTTTAAGGTCAAACAAGTCTAGAACACGATCAGGAAGAAGCTATTATACGATAAAAGTTCATGTACGAGTAGGAAAGACAATCTACCTAAAATAATATAAATGTAGGTAAGTTATAATACGTTACGTATGTAACTCGAAAAAATAAGTCGTCCGTTGATAAAAGTTATCTGGACGTTATAAATTTAAAATAATTATCCTGTTCACTTCCTTTTGTGATGGAGTTCTTAATTAAGGTAATATACCGTACGGTACGTACTGTGGGTATGGTGGAATTAATAAATTTCAAGTTTTTTTTTAAAACAACAACTTTTATGTATACTTTATTAACGCTGGCTACTATGCTGCTTCAACATAGTTTTTGCTACGACATATGCTAATTGCACTAATTACTTTTCTTTGAACATTCAGTTAAATATTACGGCCTTCCTTTTGCCTTTTTTCTACTAAATTAAAACACGTCAAACGCACTTGTTCGCTATCAATCAAGATGTTTTTTATTTGTAAAGTTCAGCCGTCGATACTTTATTAAAATCTGTGAAGCAAGGTTGAGCAATAGCAATGGCCAATTATAAAATAAATCTCAAATTCATATTAAATTCTGACCTAATTCTATTATCGTTGCAATGGCCGAAACTATAGACACTCCAGTGTCTTGAAAGCTTAAAATTAAATATTCTTTGTATTATATCCGAGAGTAGGAGCAGATTGTACCGGACATATTATTTAGACTACTTAATAAAAATATAATAAATGTTCATGTTTGAAATGCGTAGAATAGTAATAAATGTTAGACATATTGTATTTTATTGTATGAAAAGCAAAAAATTACGTTGTACTATTAGATTCGTACCTCACAACGTACCATGAATGGAATGGATTCTAAAGAGCAATGTTACAATAGAACGTTTTAATTTAAATGTAGATAATGTATTATGTAATGTCGACCGCATTTAGAGGTAACAATAGGCGTACGGATATGTGCTAACAGATAAGATAGCACGAACTGATGTTGCCAGGTGTACAGACACAGATGATGATGTTATGTAAAGCTTTGACATTTTTAAGATCATAGTATCTATGTCAAAGTTTTCGATTGTTAATTATTATGACTTAATCCATGTTAATTTTAGTAATATGATACATCTAGCAACATTAGCGCTTGCGCCATGAATAATAGCGACTAAAAGGTGTTAAATATTTTACAAAGCGAGTTGTTGGTTACGGAGTTGCGGAATTACGCATTACGGCGACACCTTGAGGCCAATAGGTATATGCAGTTTTGATGTGCATTTAAGCGTTTTGGTCTGACATTTTCTGCCAATTTTATATTTATCTTCATGTGTGACATAGTTTTATAAAATATATATGCCAATCGTTTTTAATTTTAATAAAGAATCATAAAATATTGCTGTCTTTATTTTTATTTCCATTATAGCGAACCTTGTCATATGTACTAAATTTACATTTTTGTATATAAGTAAAAAATATGCATTTTTAAGTCGCTATATTGAAATCTCGACAATATCAAGATTTGTTTTATATTCATACTGGTAAAATTACATAGTGATTCGTTTTTAAAATGTATCTAGCTGTATTTTAATTTTATCTTCCATAAACCCGATACTACCTTGTTTCTGAAAGAGGCACTATCGGCCATCTTATTACTTTCCCGACCAGACTGTTGACCTAGTTCTATATTTCTTACATAACATAGTCTACAACTTCAACATTCGTGATTTTTATAAAATACAATGACCATATAGGCAATGAAACAACCAACCAACAGCTCATGAACTGATGACTACCACGAAGTCAGTCTCTAATAAAGATGTCCGGCTCCTAGATGACACGTTACGCCTACTACGATAGCATTAAATATAATAATAATAATAATACCTAATTTCCATTGGAAGAGTCGAAACTTGTACATAACTTTCTACTACTGTCATGAATAAATGACACAAAACTACATATTTTTAAAAATATACAGTATTCATTTTAAGTTTGCTATTAATAATATGTAGTACTAAGTTTAATTATTCGTAATTATAGAATGACATAACTAACTATGGTATACAAACTATTAAAATTGGAACTGTTCCGATGCACCGGCACATTTTATTGTTATCGTGACCCCAATCGCGAGCTGGGCTTGCTAATTATACTCGAAGTCCGAGAGTGCCGCCGCCCACATAATAGAGCTAACAAGAGCCAGATTGACTCGTCTTATATTACAAAGTAATTTTTATGTTTTTGGCGCCAACAATTGAAACAAAACAATTTAGCTGCGCCCAAGAATTATCTTTTTTATTTATAACGATGTATCAAACTCCCGAACGAAAATAATTCATAAATAAAAAACAGTAATTAGTTAATGTGTTACTTTACTGAGAACGGAAATTTCACCGTATTTATAAACGGCTAGATACTGCGCAAATAAAACATTTATTGATAATCCTATATATATAAACTGAACAAATTTTCAAATGGTTAGTAAATAGATTTGCAAAGTCTATTAACTAAAAGAAAAATATGGACGTACAGTGTATACCTAACTCTGACATACAGTCATTCGCTATTTAAATAACCAGGTAATGCATTGTAAATACTGTGAATATTAGGCAGGCATGTGCTAATTTTGTTCCTATCGAAGCAAATATTAGTATGTAGCCGGTTTTATCATATGCCAACATAAGTTTATGGAGCCTATTTAAATTAAGAAAGGTCATGTAACTACTGCTAGAAACTGTTTCAGAACTTGCCGACAAGTATTTAATTCAAGTATTCAATAGATGAAATACGAGAGTTAATTTCAATTAAGTTATCGAAGCCCAAGCCAAATGGATGAAGTTGAGGGAAATATTCTATATTGGTGTTAGCGTATAATACGCCCGTGGGAGGTAACTAGGTTCAAACTTACGACCTCGACCTGAAAACCTTGCCGCTAAGGTCATTTCGCTAGTAGCATCAGGGTCGTTTTACCGAGGGGACCACAATGATACCCGTCTACTAGCGAACTTAACTTGAATAGACTTCGGAACTTTGAATTGAGACAGTAGTTACCTACTTGAAAATTTACTTGCGACATGTTATAATTGTGTTGTAAATATGATTTTCACCTTACAGCTCATTACGAACAAAACGAAACGTAACGCTAACTTGACTCTTTTTAATTACCATCTTTGATAAATAGCCTAGTGTAACGAAAAGCATAAAGCATTAATAGGTACCTACGTTTCGATTGTAGTGTTACAATAAATAACTGGTTTTCTTTTCAGGGCCTAAAAGTATCGGCATTAGATTATAACGAAGTTATATCGAAATTCTATATTTGGGGGTCAAGGCTTACCCGAATGCTTCAAACACAAATGTAAGGTTTATGCCGACAGTCTATATTCAAACTGTATGTTACATTTCATAAGCTCGTAACTACAACCAGGTTAGATGTACCAAATGAGTGAATGCATAATTCCATTATTACGTAGGTACGTAACAGTCACTTTAAAATAAAATTGTAATAGTCGAGTAGTAAATAGACAAAAGCAAGAAGTTCATTTATACCAACTAATAAACCCCAATGCCATGATGACTAGAGACTGAACAGGTAAACTTACAAAATGCATTCTACTGTAAGTAAGGGGTGAAGGGGGAAAGGGTGTCTTATTGATCCCCAGCCGTCGCGCCACGATGTGACCGAACATGACCCTCAACGAAGTGCCTGTACAACACCTGGCCTTTTTGTGTTTTTTTTTCAGAGCGTTCATTGCCCTATATTTATTCCATATTAACACATTTTAATGAAATTACTCAGAAAATGTATTAAGAAAAATTAGTTCTTAAACCTAACATGTATTATGTCTAATAATATATATTTATTTATATGTAAGGAATAAGTAACTAAGTAACGCTTGAAAATATCTCATTATCTTTATTAAGAAAAGCTCATAAACAATTTCCTCACTTTGTTGTTATAAGGTACGTACTATTCTTTTTATACAATACTTACTAATTAGTTCATGTATTTTCTCAATGCTAGGTTTGTAACTAGTAGACAAACTTGTAACACTTAGCTTCGGTCTATGTCGGTTTTTGCGTTACAAACCATGACCATATTGCAAAATTTTG
>DWEM01000204.1:0-22385 GCA_018245935.1 Agara belti belti
AGCGGAGCATTCCCTTTCTCATTTTTACACCGATACTCTCTTTTACACAAAGCATCTTTCTTACATCTGTATTGCGATATGTTACGGCTAAAGGTAGACATTTAGCCGTAACATATACCTACAAGTATGTATTTAAGTATACGGAATGAAATTGGCGAAGTAAAAGCGATCCAGTTTAGTTAAGTACAAAGCGATTATATGTTAAAAGTTTATCGAGAGCCAACTATTTTATAGATTCAACAATGTAGGCACAATCTAATAAGTTTTGCTTATGATACATTCATGCCCCACTATAAAATGCTGTGTACGTTCATTTTATTAAGGAAATTTTGAAAGGATAGTGAAAGATGTGAGTGATACCCTTTAGATTCCAGCCACCTACTTCTGGGTGTGTCCGGAGTTCAAATGCACCTGGCGAATTCCTTTTATGGAAACCTATACGGTACATACATAGTTTTTTATTTTGTTATTTAATGCGTGTGAAGGCTTCCGATGCGCATTTAGTCAGTATGGCAGATTATTCGAACGATTCTAGCGGTTTGTGTTAACAAGAGTCGAACCTAATAAATTGTTATAATTATATTAATGGTACGTAGCTTCATCACTGTTTATGAATATACACCTGTTCTAAGCAAATTTTGTATCTACAGCTACAGTACGCATGTCCCTTGTATTGAATTTTTTTCGTTAAATTTATTTTTTTTGGTTTTATAATACTCAATGTTATAAATATTCACCTCGACAATAGACTTCGGTGTCCAAGTGCAGCAAATGAAAATCTTCTCTTTTAGTTTGAGATCCCAGCACACCAGCGATACGGTGAAAAGCCGTACAGTGAGACATATTAACAATATTCCAAATCCTATCAACATTGTGTCTGATATCGAATGGTGCATCTGAAATCGATATACCTAACATTATTTATTATCATTATCATTGAGAAAAACTAAAGTATTAATGAAGTTACACTCGTACACTTTTAGTATGTATTTTTAATGTTAATAATAACAACAACATAATTATGCATAAATATATGAAAAAAAATAGAATTAAAATGACATGCAGGTTTTATTTCCAAAACGCTGTAAATAAAGTTCTTCTTTTTGCCACAGTTATTAATTTACGTATGTAGCTATATCAAATAAATAAATCTACAAATGCAGGACATTTCATCAGTTGATTTATATAGATTCATCACGATTGCAACACCGACATTTTGCGTGTCCCCGAATTCGAATCGCCACAAATTTCATACAAGAAACTTGTGTCGCAAAGAACTTTATCTAGTTCTCTGTACTTAATTTTCCGTAGCGCGTTCAAAGAGAACGTTACACCAACTGGAAACTAAGTTTCTGTTCAAACAAATGGCAATTCCTTTACTGTCGCGGTACGAAATAGAGGCACAACAGAAATATCTCAAATAATGAGTGAATGATTAATTTATTTAAACTTTGATAGACGTTTGTATATTGCAATATTTTGTTTGTTTCCGAAGTTATAATTCGTAATAGTAACTCTGAATTGCATAGCATTCCAACGCTTAAGCATTGATCTATATAACACGCCTGTTAATAGAGCCCTGGCTGCAGCCTCCCAGGAAAGGATTGAAAGGGCTAAAAGCTTAGGTCAAAGCCTGACCTACGACAAGTAATTTTAATAAATGAATGTTACAAGAACTGAGGCTTTCTATTACGGTCCTTTGGTTTTATCTGTATGGATAAAATCTAATGATACATGTATAAATAAGGTATATGTTTCTGAACCCGAAACTGCGAGATGCGAGATGCAACATCTTATTAACATAGCAAACAAGGCAACTAAGATAAGAGAAAAGAAGTAAACTTAGGAATGCACTAAACACTAAAATTACGAATCTCTGTTCATTATAGGTCTTTTAAGTCATTATTAGTTAAGAAATCCATGGAGCAACGGTCACATTACTAACGTAACAAAGAACAGCACTATGTATCAATTAACTGGTTCATGAAATTCGGAAATCGGATGTGGCGACGAGATGAGATGTAGAAAAAGAGCAATTTACGAACCTCAAAGAAAGTACCCGTAAATGCAAATAAAATGGGCTCCAGGCTGGACCACAGGATACGGTACACTTTAGAGGCGGGATTTTGGTTCAATTTCCAACCCTTAAGCGCCCAGTGCTTTGCCGCTGTAGAGTTGCAAGCCAACACCGCCACGCCGCCTGCAATCAACATTTATACTATAAAGATACATCTCGGTGCATGTAATATGTAGTAACCGTTAAGTTGAACGTTTATGCAGATTGAAGGAGTCACAAAGTTACATTGTACTTTTAAGCATTCTTGCAGTTGTTAGTTGAAAATGTAGATAGAGTGTCCTGGTGTTAGATCTTATGAAAAATATTAGTATACAATTATATGCAGTTTTCAATTGGACTTAAATGCCTTAACGTAACTTTTATTTTTAGGTTTAAGAATTTTATAAGCAAGAATTATTATCAGTTATATTAACAATTTCTGATCTTCTCTATAGTTCAATCAAGGTAACTTATAACTGGGTATAATTAGTGAAATGTTAAATAAATTACATTTTTTCCATAACATTTTTGTCTACAGTTTTTTGCTACCTATGGCATATTTAAGGATGAATATAATGTACATTTAATTTTAAGCTGCAAAGCTCACACGAAGCTGTAACAAGCCGTCTCTGTGTTTCATTTCGTTTTTTTTGAGCGGAACGGGCGGCAAAATCATTAAAACTCGTACCGGTGCCGCCCCAGCCAACCAGCGATGTGAAGAAGTTAGCAAAAAGTCCGCCGAGAAGCACGAACAAAATTCGCAGCTCCGTGACATAGGTGTCTCGTGAGTTGGGTAGATACTGCGCCAGACTGCCCCAGATGACGCCCAGTCCGGAACCCACGAACAACGTCAGTCCTGCCTGCAAGCAATAAACTTGTTCTGAAGTATGTTTATCCAGTGAATTATATCGGGCACGAAAATTAATGTTACTTTCCGACAATTGAATAATTCAGAATTTTTATAAAAGAGCGATAAATTGAAATAATTAAGCTGACAAATTGTTGTGAATCAGTTCTATTTTCATGGCAATGGCGTTGTATGATCGACATACCTATTTAAGTATGTGTAGTTTAATTATCGCACACAGAAATAATCATCACGATGATTTTTCATGTATCGTAAACTTTTTGAATTTACCTTATTACTGTTTTTTTTTTAATTATGATTAAACTTATATTTGTCCTTATTTCAATAGCTTTATAAAAATGTGGGCAACTTAATGTTTAACCTGACAAAAAATGTTTGAGGAATGTTCTAATATTGCACACGTTAGCGCTAATTACAAGGTAGGTACTCGAAGTAGCACTCGAAACCCTTATGTTGCTGCAGATCCCAATTGATCTGTAAAATTGATCAACCAGGACCTATTATGATCTGTTATTTCCGGCCTAACTTCACGACTTTTACCTTACGATGATATGGTTTGTTGACGATTTTGTAACTAGTTTGCGTAGTTCATATATATCATCAATCTGTTTTTCGTGAGACTCGGGATGAATTGCCGGTGAGAGACATAGATAGATATAAACTTACATCAAATTTGCACATGTAGCCAGTTAAGTTGTGACAACGCTAAAATTTAGGAACTATCTAGGAACATTGAGTGCAAATATTTGCAATGCACTAATAAACCGTGCGTTGCTAAAGGAGTCAAGTTGACTAAGCTTTTGTGTTGCAAATTGCGCTGCAGTATCGAGTAAGCCGCTGCAATTCAGGGCCAGAATACAGTTAAGTTGTATCCTGTTTGTCGTAAAAGGCAACTAAGGCTTGCGGGTGGCCAAAGTGGAAACTCTTACCGTCCTGCCAACGAACCCGGGAAGCACGACGGTATATGTGGCTACTGTACCAACGTAAAGGGAGAAACATACCAGGTCGACTTACTCGTCTCGTTGGAGGACACCGATGCATTACGTATGAAGATCTCGAAGTCTTTCAATAGTAAAATGTACTTATAATTGACTTCAGGATGTGCAACGTTACTACCAACATTCAAATATCACAAAAATTCATTCTATTTTTTTTATTGTATTCGTAACGTAAAATAGCAAAGGGTGCTTACTTTAATGTACCGGTAGATGTCAGTAGTTTCATAAAACATGAAACTAAAGATAATTCCGTAGACGCCGACGCTGAGCGCGGTGTCCACGCCGCCGGCGGTACATATCAGTTGAGGCCAGTTTTGCCTACCATCACCATATTTTCCAAACTTCATAACTGCTGGCATTATCACTGGGCACGATACGGATGAATATATTGTGCCTAATAAAAATCCTGTAAAAGTTAATATAAAAATTAAACATTGTTTACATTATAATGTAATATAGATTTATAGATAATTCAAATTTACCACATGCTTAATTTATGTAAAATATTTCATCCATCCACCAAAGTATTTCATATCACAATATTCCTCCAAAAGAAAATACACTTTACTAATAACCTGATAACCTAATTGAGTTTGTCTTTTAAAACTGAGTTATACAGAAGTCTAAAAAATTTAGGTCAAGACCGTTATCTTGACCCGTAAATGTATAACCTTACTATAGAACTAAAAACACGGTTTGTGACAGATCAGAACATATTTATAATAAAAGCCTTTCATTTTTAGTGGAAAACTTCAGTAGTTATACCGTAAATTTATATTGACCGTCAAATCTTTATCTTTCGTCTCATGATCGTTAATGGCTACAACAAAATAAATTAGTATTTTTGTATGAAGTCCTTCACTTACAAAAAAAAACATAATTTACCGCATATTTTCTACATTTGATATCATTAGGGCGTTGGTTTATAAAAAGAACATACGCAAATTAGAAAATGTTGAAAGAGAATTTACGAATGGATCCTTTGAGCAAGCCGGGTATGTAATTACTGGGTAGTAGATATGTAAAAGCGCTTCGACAAAGACCGTTTGCAGTCTTCCTCACGAATATCGCTTCGGCGCCTCTCGACGTACTAGTAAAGCACGTCATGCGGTGAAAATGCATTCAAATCTTTTGCAATACGAATTCCATAGAGGAATTTATTGAATTGGCTTTGTACCGCACACATATCGCGCCCCATTGTGTTGTACATTCGTGACAAATTTTATTTTATTATGCGCGATGTATCCCGTCGCAAAATCATAGTTTCACTCCGCTCTTTTGAGTTAGCATATTTTATGTTATCGTTTTTTTAAACTTTTCAATTTCGCTATGGTTGTAAATATATGTGTGTATTCGTTTTAAAATACGCTTAATATATTTGATACCAAGTGACTCGTTTTTAGTACACATAAATCCCAGATGTTGAAAACTATAGAACACACACAAACATTATATTTGTTGTGAAATGTAATATTAACGAAACTGTTTTGAATTTGTCGAACTCTCTGAATTTGCTGCACGGAGCTAGTCTTATATCACTTACGGTTACAAACAATTTCGAAACCTCAGTCAAAATGTTAAAATAAATAAATTGAAATTTATTCTCAGAAAGAAAAAACAAAAATATGTATAATAACATTTTTTGCACGTTTTTTCCTATTGTCCTCCATATTGGATTCAGATTTATTTAAATTAAACAGTGTAATATTTAGTGCACATACCCCAAAGCCAAGGGAATTCCAACAGCAAATGAGCACATATGGCCAGTGTCGTGACCTCAACTGCCCACGGCAACACCCCTAACGATGTTACTCTTCGCCAATTGGTCTTCATGTAGCTAATATCCCAAGCCAAAGATCCTTTGCCAAGGATGATGACTGGATAAATTTTCCTGAAATTTGAGGTTAACAAATTATTTAATTACGAAATTCCATTATCGTGAGAGAAGATGAGGAGACCACTACCAGCGCTTAAGGTATATTGTAAAAAAAAACACTTGGTATATGGGTACATATGTATGTATATCAATGTGTCTTAAGGTATTATTGTATTAATAGCTGTCCCGGCGAACTTCGTACAGCCTCACAATAAATAAATATTTTAGTTACACCATTCTTAACAGATTTTAATCTTATTTGACGGGACGTACTTCATATTATGTTTGACAGGTAATTAATCTTTGAAACATTCTAAAATCAACAAGTACTTAAAATGATATAAAAAAAACATTTTCCCGTGGACCAAATTGTGAATCCAAACCATTCTCAAGTCCCTTTGAAGACACAGAAAAAATTTCATCAAAATTGGTCCAGTCGTTTAGGAGGAGTTCAGTGACATACGCACGCACACAAGAAATATATATTAAGATAATAGATACCTTAAAAATACGTCAACGTGAACATATTGACGCATGTCAAGGAAGCCAAAGTGGCGGGCTAGTATGCCAGTTAACAGGGCTGCTAGGAGCGGCGGCAGTGTCGTGAGTGCTTCCAACACTTGTCCAGAACCCCATGCTAGCCCGGCAACTGCTGCCATTTTGAACCACTGGCCATCCCACCGCCAACCGTCGCCGAACGCACACCATAGAACACCCCATGTTATTAGACCTAAATAGAAAATTTTACTTAAAATTAAATGTACAAAAATGTAAATATAAAAGTAAAATTGAAAGCGTTTATTACTATGTATGAGTTCGTGTAATTGGTGAAATTCTACACATCCATTTCTACTGTTAAATAGTTATTAGTATAATTTTTGTTTCAATTAATGGGTGTAGATGCCGGTTCCTGTGTATATACTAGAGGCGGCCATCTTAGTAATCTTAGACTATAAAAGTCTAAGATCGATGTGTAATTTACTGAGTACTTATTTAAATAATTAATTATATTTATAAAGCTGCTTGCTTGTTTGCTATTCTATTTACATAAAAAATATATTAAGTAACACACATTCATACCAAACAGCTAGGAATAATCTCCACTTTTCTGGATTAGTGGAAGTGCAAATATCTATATGAAAGTCCATAAAGATTTAATTTACTTTATCTTTGACATTTCAATTTAAAGTAGATACAGAAATATGCAGTAAAAAATTCTAAAATCGAAATGGTAACGGGAATATTAATATTCCGAAGAATTCAGTAACAAATGCGGTCGTTCGCCGACTTAATTAGACCAATTTTGTAAAGAAACTTGAAACAGAGTTATAACGGCCACTGAAAACCATGAAGTTTGTGTAAATTATGAACGAAAATGGCAATTTATGGAACAAAACAAATGAAATTATTTACGAAATGTCGTAGATGTACGTAGACGTTATATTACTGTTTAGTAAAGCATATTCCTAATGTTTTATCGGTATTTCCATTTAATTAACTATTTAAATTTATTCCTCACATTATACATGTTGGTACGTTAGAGGGTTGATAAAGTTATTTCGTAAAAAGTCTACAAATGAAATGTTTTAACCACAGTTATTCTAAATACAAAGTATAATTTTGTTGTACTTGCCCAATACCGCTAAAGTAAAGTAATGAATAAATATAGGCGCCGCATCTTGCGGCCACGATTTTTTTTTTACACTGTCATTTCCTTTGGTAAGCTTATTCACTTCGTCTTCCGGTGATAATGAGTTCGTCCTGTAAATACCACCAAAAAAATTTTTTTACATCAATTTCCAAGTTTACACCAATTACAAGATACAAAGTTTCACTAATAACTCTTACGATGTATTTTGCATTATTTCGTTGCGGTTTCCCCAACTACTGAACCTGTCTATTAGAATGTCGTCTTCGTTCATGAGAGTTTGATTTATTATTAAAAAACAATGCAGCAAAATTAATTAGCTGCGGTATAAAGATACGATGAGGAGCAAGGCAATTCTAAAATTAACTTATAAATAAGATATATATACTTACTCACGTTTTCACTTCCTTTTGATGTATTACGTAGACACCACTATCGAATGCTTCAGAGCCTTTATCTAGAAAAAGGATTTGTAGAGTTACGCATAATTAAATATTGTATATCAGATAATTCACCAAAATATTGTGCCAGTTTGTAGACATAGGGTAGTATAGAATTGAAAAAATATTGGACCTTGGCAACGCATTTCCTAAACTACAATATTTTAGCAAGGTATTTGTAACTCATCTGAATTTGTAAAACTGAAAAGATGACGGTTGCACTTATGATAACGAACTTTTTATTTGTTTACAAACAATAAATTTTATTCTCGAATTTTCTGTGACAGACGAAAAGTTTCCCATTACATGGAGCATCGAAAGTTAGAAGCTTTGTATAACATTTTTAGGGAACCACAATTTTTTTCCGCCCCTTTTGTTGGTTCCCTGCTGGATACGAGTCTCTTCTCATAATGAGAAGATTTTACTTTATATTGAACCACGCAGGCCAAGTGCGAATCGACGAACGTCCCACACCTCAGAAAACATGTTACCTTTTATAACATACTCTAAGAACCACAGTATATATTACGTAATTAATACGTTTTATACAAACATATATAAGCATAAATCCTGTATGGCAATTATATATACTATATCTAACGTTTTATTAATGTCTGTAATGACCCTACTAAATGTTATCTACACAATAGACGCTATTAATTATAGTGAACATTTATTATACTTACAAGTTAACAAAATGATTGTTATAAAATGTCTAGAACAGGGCAGTGTGGAAGACTTAAAGAAACAATTCAAATTACTGAAGCAAGGATCTCATTTACTGTAGTTTGTTTAATTAGTGCGACGATTGTCGAATAACCTAAGTCTACAATAATAACTTGAATGTAAACTATTATTGTTCTTTATGGTTGACTGAAGGAGTTCATTAAATATTTTATTCGTCGTATTCATATAAAACTTATTGCAAAGCATTCAGTGTGTTTTTTACAATGAATATCGGATGAAATTACAATCGTGTAGTTAGCGTTAATTAGTTAGGAGCCATATGGTTTTTTTTTGATATAAATAGAACAATATTGGAACTCTCCTAGGCATATAGTGACGATACCAACTAACAGCCAAAAGATGTGTACGAAATACATCCCTATTACAGGTTTGCTGTAGATGTTTATGGGCCATTGCAACTCTCTTCAGAGAAAAAACACAAAGCATGATTTATTAACAAATTCATGTCTCTATCAGTTTCGTGCTCGTAGTTAATAGTAAAACAAGATAGTTTTATTTGCATCTGATAATAAGACAATGAATTGTTCTGTACATACGAACTTTACCTACACATTTGGCTGTATACTCATAGTAGATTACCGTCATGTTTGCTCAAATTATTTATCATTGTCACATGACGTCGGAATCAGTGTTAAAGAGCCATATGTAGTGAAAGTGTTCAATCATGTTCGTCACAATATTAACATATGAAATTCATATTCATATGACACTTTGCTTGAACAATATTATGGAAAGAAAAGATGAGTTTCCTAAAGAGTACGGGTTTGGATAGTGTTGTCTTTGTTCTGTGTGCATTGCTTTGTGTATATTGTTTATTTACATTTTATTTTTTCTCAGTAACAATGAAAGCATTTGTTGATGTAACTGTATATTATATTTTAATTTGTGACACTCAGTTTATTTACTTTGTTACAATTGATTTTCTTTATGATATTGCACAAGAAACAAAAGCGACCAAAAGTTATACGCTTCACTAGTTAAGGTCACCTGAATAATATGATAGATAAACCTTTGCTTATTACTATGTACGAAACTCATCAAAGAATTTGCTATTTATATGATCATATTAAATGACCATGGATCTCTCATTATGGATGTTCAGTTTGTTTAAATTTGATTTTATTTGATTAGTCTAAAAAACTCTTGTGTGTCTCGTCCAATTAACCAGGGTAACGCAGGTAACTACTTATTTTATCACAGAAATATATATTTCGTTATGTATACATTCCAATTTTACCTAATAGTTTAACAGACGTTAATTATTTTTTTACTTTTGTCTTGTAGGTACTCGTATGTATACGACATATATGTATGTTACACATATATGTATGTATACAATTTTCAAATAATGTATTAACGTTTCACATTTGTGTAGTTTCGTTTTCTTGCGTTTTGCGTTTGAATGCGTATATGTCTGTTGATCCGTGTTGAAGATTGATGTGACTCGAGTATCAGGACCGTGTCCAGCAGATATGAAAGTACCAGGAGGAAGTATGTCTTTTCCAGTGCCTCATTTCTATATCAAAATAGGTCGAACTAGGTGAATCGTGTAGAGGGGAAAGAACTTTGTCAGGACTGCAGCCAGTGTAAATCGCTAGTCTCTACTACCCCTTTTTTTATTATTTACGTAAGCTTTGTAATATATAATATATATACAATAACATTACCAAGTAGAGGTAAAGTGTAGTTATTCTTAGTTAAATTCAATTGGAATACAGTAACGGGACACTAGAAATAGTTTTCAAGTATGCATTCGCCGCGGTACGTGTTTAAGTACACATTTTAATCCCACTGTACAGTAGATGTAATAGTCTGATACGTTTATATTGTAACTTTATTATTTCTATACTTGAATGTAACGTACACAATTTATAATCTGTCCTCAATTGGGGGCATGTAATGAGATATCAGAAAAGGTATTTTAAGGTATTAGGGCTGTCTGTCTAGACATAGTTTCTCTTGCGAAGCAACACCATTACTTGACGGAGTATTTATGTTATCTTCAGTTTGACTATAGATATAGATAGATACAGAAAATATTTAAAGTAACAGTAACAGTCGATAGGAATTATTTGATTTATTTTACTACCAATATGTGTTCGTATTATTGATGAGTGATTTGATAATTAAAATTCCTATGTGTGCCTTACTGAATAACATCTTAAAAACAAGCTATAATTCGCAAATACACTCAAATATATTGTAGTTTACATATAAATGTTTTTTTTTATTCTGAAAGATAGGTATAGTTATGATGTCTCGAATTGAAATTTCTTCTTAATGTACAATTTAAAAGCACAGGCAGAAATAAGGGGCCTTCATAAAAAATGTTAGGTATTGAATTATTACAGAAAAAATAAAATACATTGAAAATGTTGTTGTTCTTGACGGACTTCAGATCATAATGTTACAGAAAATTGTGCCATTGAAAAGCGGTTATTTCATATTGTCTACAACTTTGTTGACGTGTTCTCGAAAGCAACATGCAAATTTTTCTAACATAAATGACCAGGAAGCAGTTACGAGTGAATGCTGTCGCTTTTACACCTCTGCATCTGCCATCGAACACGACTACACGAATAGACTTGTTAGCAACGGCCGTTGTGGTTAGTTTCAGTTATTAATAAAACTATTATTTATTACTGTCCATGTTCATTGATAGTTTTAAATAGGCGTCTACTGGTGTTGTCTACTGGTTGCGAGCAATATATTATTATAATACAAAACAAAACATTAATACAAGTAGTAAAAGCGAAACATCAGGAAGCGTGGGAAGAATTTCAGCCAGTTATGGGCGCAGTTTGGCGAGGCCGCGTCATATTCATTCCAGTTAAGGAGGCCAATTAAAATATTGCTTTAATTTATTGTCAACTCGCTATCGCGCCGCACTTGTTACACGCAACGTACAAAATTAAGTATCCTCAGCTGTCCAATAATAATGGAGCTATTTTTAGATACAATAATGTCGCAGTTTATTTAATGGACTAGTACGTAACAACAAATAGGTTGTACAACTATATGTATGTACTTACATATTCGTAGAAGGGACAGCTATATTCATTACCTGCAAGAGATCTGCACGCCGTTTTAAATATTTAACTCCTAATCAATATGTACTAAAAATCAAACTAAACATTTCAGTATTATAGAATTTGGAATATCATTTTAACACGCAATGAGAAGTGACTGTGTTAGACAGAAACAAAAAGACATTATTTACGACTCAGAATTTTTTATCTGTCGCATTAAACAGAGCCATCATAATAGTTTTATACAAATAAATTATACTTTTCTGAAAGCAATGATGTACTCCTTTCTTTGGTATCGGGTGGAAACCTTCAAACGGTAAGGGTCTCGTTCCGGAAGAGGTATATATCTCATCCCATACCTTCCGCTGCTTACTACGTCGTGTCAACCAGGGGTCTCCTTTTAGTCGCCTCTTATGACATTCGGGAGATATCGTAGTTGTATGCTGGTCCCGAGATACAGACATAACCAGCAGCAGCAACGAGGACAAAGATGGCGGCGATAGCCAGATTGTTTAAATTTAGGCCTAGCTGATTTTTTTTTTAAATTTTAGATGTCGAATTGTGTGTAGTCCCCTAGCGCTGGCATATCGTTAACTATAAACGAACTTAAGCAATACAGGCTTTGACCTGTTTTTTAATGTTCTTAAGCCTCATTGGAGATATTTATAGGCACTTGTAAACTTCCAACAGCGGTTTGGTTGTGAAGTGAAAGAGTACGTGCCGGTGTGTGGGAACACAGCTCGTTACCAGTTGCAGGGAGGAATTCTTTAACAAATTGCTTTCGATTAGTTCAATGGCAATAACTAAACAAACTGCAATGAATACTGTATGCATGTGGGAGTGAAGGTTTGAAGATAACTGTTACATATCGTGTTAATATACGTCACAATAATTTGTGACAGTTTAAAAAGAATATCAATTCCTGTTATTACTAGTTACAAAATGTCATCATAACTATAAATAAATAGTTATTGTTTAATATTAAATGACGGTTTTACTTTATATATAAATTAATTAAAAATATTGTACGGTTATTGGTTAAATGTAGATAGATATCCTGGAGTGGTCTACGTCTGCCTCTACCGTGTTATAGACACGCGGATTGTCGGAAATACCAGTCACCAGTAGCCAATCCCTGTACATTCTTACACTCGAGAACAAAGACTTCTTTAAAATTTCGACTTTTGTACATACATCCCATCACAGTCCGTATTTAGAATGACCACATATTTAAGACGGATTTGAAGAAGTAGTTTGGTGACCACCTAGTAAATATATATAATTTATTTTATTTATTATTGGTAATAATATTCTTTATTTATCTATGAAATGACGTTCGTTAACTGTAATAAAATGTGTATATCTTGTTATGAATAAAACAGTTTGAATTTGAGTTTATTTGGTAAAACTAATAATCTTAACGATTATTCATGAGCGTGTATCAAAGCGACAAATCAGTTAACTATATTCTCAATTAACAGTTAACCGCAGTATTTTAATCAAACTTGTAAAAATATCTTGGAATATACAATAGTAAATATAAAAGTAAAATAAGTACCTACTGTTAATAAAATAGCATTAATACTTACGTTGGTTCATAGCTGCGATAGCAGTTTATTCAGTTTCTTCCAATAAATTGTTAACGTCCACAAATTGCAAATAATATCACAAAAATAATAATTATTATTACATAAATACAAAAAAAATGTGCTTCAAAAAACTTTAAGCAATGCGCCTTAATGAAATTTCTTGTAAATAAAAAAAATCAAAAAGGAATCACATTTAAAATAAAAAAACTTGTCGGCAATAGACTGTATAAAGCCTTGCGAGTATTGTCGGCCGTGCTGCCGGCTACAATAACGTTGTGAGTCGAATCAATAAATACATTTGTAATTGTCGTTTGCCACCGAGGCTTTTAACCATCTTCAAGAAAGATTAGCCAAAAATACTGGAGCGACGACAATAAAGATGTGTTAAGCCTCTGACAGCCTACATTGATTGTAATAAAATAAATTGACCTTGTCGTACAAAACTGGTACTGCTTTAAAATTTAAGTTACCATGATGAAAAATTTAAATTTATGTTCTGTTCGTATTAGTAATAACAAAATTCTACAAATAAACTTACTTCTTACCGATTAAAATTTCAATGCTGTAGTAAACATGAAGCAAAAACATTGCCTTTAATAGTCAAAGAACTACATATTTCAAAAGTACAGTACGTTGTAAAATGAATAGTATGAGTTGACTATGATAAAAAACAATGGCCATTCCATCTCCTCACAATACCTTCAAATCGTTATCAGCGATAATTACGCGCGCAGTGGCGCTTCTGCGTGAGAATTCAGTATTTGTTTTCTGTGACACTCGATTTTAAGTAAAAATGTCAACATATCAGAAGCGCAAAAAGATTTTGACTAAAGTCATCATGATCGTTCTGCCAATAGCTGGTTCAGGATGACCCTTTAAATAGAGTCTGTGGTATAGGAGGATTTTATTATAAATTCGTTTGCTTGGTAACACATGGAAAAGTAGGTAAGTAGTAAAGTAGTGAACTCTTTGAAGTTTGCGGAAACTTGTTTTATGTTACACGGTATATATCGTTTCTGTCTTCCCATGTTTTATTTATTGCTATTTTCATTATAAATAGGAGATAATTTTAAAAATTATTAGTAATGGGGAAAGAGGTTTTTTTACTTCACTGGTCGCGTTCCTAGGACGTCCGAGTACCTCTCCTAATATGCACTTAATGGCCATGCGTGGAGAGGGGTTGAGTTGGTAGAAAGCACACATGGCCCAAACTCCTCCCCTAGGAGTTCGCGGGCATCATCGTGCGGGTCGCTAAGACCATGCCTGGTAATTGAAGACTTCACCTCGAGGTTCAGATATGTATAATGACTTAGTTCACCCACAACATGTTATGGTTGTAGAGATCCTTAGTTTACAACGATTCTCGTTCCCATCAAGTAAGTGCCTATATTATTAACGATAAAAAATTACGTTCTAAAAAGTGTCATGATCCGGTAACTGGAGTTTCCTACTTCGGCTAAGTTCAATCAGAATTATACCTACGTTTATGGGTCTGCTCCATTTGTGGGTCTCTTTCGTTCAAAGTGAAAATTGCCAGGAGTCCGTTCCACTATTTTGTGAACCCTTCTGAATGCATATGATAAGAAAGCCATGTCAACTACCACGGGTTTTACATTTATCGCACAGAACAATGTTGGTTAAATAAGATATACATATTCTGTAAGCAACAAGAACGCTGATATATCTGTGTAAAATTCTCTGGTTAAAGTAATTTATAGTGCATTGCATTCTTGCATAGCGCGCAGTGTATTCTTACGGCTTTTTAATTAACCAAATGTAACCATTACTTATGATGATGATAGTGACAGTGGTATTATACGAGTAGTGTATTTGAATGTGTCTTTTATTTTATATGATGTGTATACAAATAGTTTGGTCATATTTTTGGTTACATAAAAATGTGCAAATATGATGAAAATACATAGGGTTAAAGTTACATATAGTAAGTAAGTATGTAGATAGATATTTAATACATTAATTTTCAGATGATAATCAACGCAATAGGGTTGATATTATTGTTTCTATCTATCGTGTCGTGAGAACGAGAACAGGTAGCATTTAATTTTCGCACGGTCCTTACGTGTCATTGTTGGTTTCTGCTTAGTTTTTCCGCTAATATGTATGTTGGTATCGAATACGTATTTCATTGTGTACGCGATTTTACATTTATATTATCAGAGAGTTTATAAACGTTTATAAGTGAAATATCTAGAATATCGATATAAAAAGATGTAGTCCGTTTTTGACTTTCATAAACATATTCACATACCATACGACACTGTATTAACAGTATAGAAATGTCTATAACGGTGGCAATATATTGCGAATGTTAAATCACCAATCTTATAACTCACCAACACAAGGTATTGGACGTTGAAGAGCGTTTTATAAATTCCTATTAAAATTTAATATTATAAATAATACCAAGGTATAAAATCATAAAATTTATTACGCGTCTATGAATTGAAAAGATACTTTTCTAGTTTTATTTTCTTTGATGAGGTCGGTTGGTTGCGCTGGTGATAATGACTGCTTTCTGTAGAACTCTGTAATAAAAATAATTTTATTTAAATTTCATAAACCACACTTTGTGAATGAGATATAGTTAACGAATGTGTATAGAAACAGGTTTTCCATTTTCTTTCAAAATCTTGTTTCGCGAGCACCAGCGCCTCATATACTTCTGCAGCAAAACCGCAGCGTGTATGCTGCTATATTGATGCTATGGTGGAATCATTTAACTCGGTACCATGATATACACAAAGACGGAGTGTTGGAGATATGGTACTCATTGTGTACGAACCTTGTGGAGCAACCCTCGACTCGTTCGACAGCAATATAGGTCCCAAGAAGGTCGTGAGCAAGGATCCTAATGTCGACGTTATCAATATAGCAATAACGATTATATTCGAGTGCTGTTTTGCAATCAACACGTCTTGACTCGTAGTGCCTTCAGTCCACAATGAATCAGTCGCCACTCGTACCAAAACAGCCTGAAAATATACATAGAAACTTAGTGTTTATCAGTAATGTATAATACTTTGTATGCATTTACTGTCCAAGATCATGGTTTCACAGTTATCCATTGTAAGATGGTGCAAATAATAATGTAAACTTCAATTAGGAGTGGAATTGACTCAAATAAAAAATTAAATATACCTATATTGTTTTGCTTAATTTTTTATTCGAATACCATAAAAACGAAATCGTTTCCTTTTCAATAATTATGTTTATTAATGTTTAATTGAAATATATAATAAAACTAAAATAGATTTTAAATTTACAAAATATATATTTGTATAACGGTTGTAGAAAATATATGTAGGTACGTGTTTTGAACAAGTTCGCACTTGCTGCATGCGGTATATTAACTAAGCTATTTGAACAATGTATTTAACCTGATTGTAAATTATTATGTAAGCTGTTTTAAAAACAAAAAACAACACATGATAAATTTAATTTTTATATACACATACACTACAATCTCGCCCGCATTGTTGCCTCATTACATATACATAATTGTACTCGTATAATAATTAGTTCCATCATTAGCTCTCTATTTGACTTGGGATTCAAGGGCAAACACGGTGGCATGAAGATAGCAACTGTATGCTTCATATAAAGCCAACCTAAACATTAAAATACAGAGAACAAATATCGGAACACGTGAGAGACCGAATATAATTCACAGGTAAATATGGTTATCGCCGTTATAAAAGGCGATTTTTTTAGGATTGAGAATATACCAAGGTAAATTATACTTATGTTTGCGGCCAAGTGTTGTTTGTCTTCTGTTTAAACAATTTGCTCTCATTGTGGACGTTTTACTAATTAATAGCTATGAAATTTAGACGTAATTCTGGTATACCGTAAACATTAAAAAATTGAAAATAAATGTTACATAGAGACGCACATAGTTTACGATACACGTAGCGTGACTAAATAAATGGTTTTATAGCGTAACATCCCGCTTAAAATACTGTCCCAGCCTGTCCGGCTTTTGCGAAGCTTTTGTCACAATTTATTTATGAAAGCCATGAAGTTAGTATTTATATTTATTTGATGGTACGATGCACTTAGTTATAAGAACTATGTACTACTTTGATAATAAGCCCAATTGAAATATTTGTATGAAGTGTATCTTTAAAAATTTTTCGCAATATTATCGGTCTTAAACGTATAGTTCAAACATTTGAAATTTAGTCAACTTGTATGCTCTATAAGGAAAACTACATCCGTAGAACTCTTCATGATATTATCTGCACTTGGTTAGCACTGGTAGTCTATGACCCTAAACATTTGCATTCAAAATGCAGAACTCTATGCATAAGTGATAAAGGGATTGATGATAATGATTATGCATGAAAAAATTATTTAATGTGTAAAACTGTTTTAATTTTAATATTTTAACTGGGTGTCGTTTTTGTATACACAGTTTCGCACATTTTTTTTCTTACCGTCACCTCACCGTCGGAGGGTTGGAAGCAAGAAAAATTGCTCCAGATTTAGATGTGAACATTAGTAGATGCGATTACGACCCGGAGAATCAGCAACTTAAAGACTAGTAACATAAGTTGTTTGCGGTAGTAGTAACACATTCGATCGTCCGCTGAAGCGTTTGATAGAGTTATGTTCCACGCGACATTCAATCCGGTATTTGTTGAGTGCTGCGGAAATTCTGCGTGGTTTCTCTCCAATTTTTGTACATATAATATGTCAAAATATATTAGTATTGGGTACGTATTTGGACCCGCTAAGGCGATAAGGTGCCTGAGGTGACAAATGTGATCTCAGAAATGTTCAATTTCATGCATTCCAGTAGGTTTGCTTGATGAAATAGATCATGATTATGTCTTTGTATTATCAAGTGTAATATGATATTAAGAAGTATTACACCGATTTGATAATTGCCGCGATATTTAAAAGCTGTTATCACTTCGTCATTAAAGGAGGAATATCAACTTTAGAAATATATGCGCGATCAACTTGAGTCAATATCTGTATATACACATACCTCTATACTTTCTTTAAATCTAACATTCTATAATATATAGTGGAAGTTTGTAACTCGCTTCACGAACTGCCGCAAACATAGCGGCGGCCAGACAGTTCAACGCTGGCTTAAGTGTACTTTACCTAGATCGAAAGCAATCCTATAACTCTTACAAATATTTGAATAACTTGAATTCAGAATACATTTTACATAATCACTAACGTTTCACTAACTTATATTTATTTATTTCAGCCAAGGAGAGGAACTCGCTACTCGTGGTACTAGACTGCACCTCACTTATCATCAGCTGAGCTCGTGGTCAGAAAAACAATAAAGGAAAATTACATTTGGGAGAATTTTAATGTCGTCGAGAACAATCATAATAAACGTTTTTAGGATTTCTTATCTTATTATTCTTTATTCGGTCTTTATTCTTTATTATTTCTGGCCATTGTTAGTTAAAATGATTACACTTATAATTTTTACTTTTGGCAAAGGCATTTTATTATTTATTACGTAGATAAAGTATTATAAAGCGATATTCTTATATGGTGTTATTTTTATTACTACCTATATTAACAGAATTAGCTAAAATATTTTCGAGAATGCCAAATGCCAAAACGTCTCCAATCCACGGCTGTATGTACTTACAAGGTTCCCGTCTGTACCGCAACGCTTCTCGATTGGAAGATACTACGACAGTACTTCCACTAATTGAAATCCGTAATGTACGACCGTCGATTCCATATTGGAATTGAGGTTTATGAATTTCGTTCACGATTTCTGAACTTCAGCTGTAGCTGCATTGCAGTCTTGATTAATTGGATTATATATACATAAACATTATAATCGTCATCGTTAACCTATATATCGGACTATTGCAGTTGAACACGAGTTTTCTCTTCAATAAAAAGTTTAATGCCATAATCTATTCGTCTTGTCATATGCGAGTGAGCAGACCCAGCTAAGGGTAGGTATGGAAAATGGTTATGTAAGTTTTATCACTGTTTTTCTTAACTGTTATAATTAGTGATGTTTTTTATTGAAAACGCATATAATTTGGTTAATTCGGTGTGCTAAACAGGATTTGAATAGGTGTACAAAAACTCAGCCCAAAGTAGTTCAACTTAAAATGGATTGGTTCAATTAACTTTATTAATTACTCGCACTGGAGACCCTTGTACTAGCTCTCAATATACTAGTATTTGCTAATTAATGTTTCATATTATTAATTAATAAATCAATATTGTCGCTTTTTTAAATTAAATTCAATAATTTACGAATAGAATTGGTCATTTGTACAGTTCCGTAACAGTGATCAGTTCAGTGATCAGTTACGTAATTGATTAATGAATACTAGGTACGGGTTCATGCAACGACTTTATCATAAAAATATAAATATAATAAAAACATCAACAGTACCGATGACGTAGAGATTGTTGGGCGGGTTGAGAGCATTCAAAGTGGCCGTTCCGAAGTGATTAATTGCTCTAATGTGAAACCGGCAATAAAACAATTATATATCAATTTCCTTAGCTTTGCCTCTAATTACCTACAGGCGTTCAGAGAACTTCTCTGTGGAAAATGAGAAGAGCTTCGTATGTTTTTATATCAGGTAGTAATTGATTCGCCGTCAATCTTTCATTATTTTGGTTTTATATATTAGTACATGATTTTGCTTAGTTGTTAAGATGTTAATTACTTAGTTGAAAGACTATTTTTATGAGGTAATTTAAATATATATTTAAGATCGAGGAAACATAGAAAATTTAATCGTTTATATACGAATTTATTTCGTGACATTTTAAGTAACCGCTGATCTATTAAATTTATCGTTGTAAAATTACAATCTTCTTATAATTCCGCCTGGGCACTTTGCGCTGGTCTAACTTTCTACCTTGGGAGAGTTAATTCCATCAATTATTCGCCGCAAGCTATCACAACGTCCCTGATCGTTCAAGCATTTAGCTTTACTGGATAAAAAACCAATTCAATGAATATCTTTTGATTTATTTACCTGTTTTCATTTATTTTACTTTGTCTGAAATGTTTTAAAAATGTTAAAGTGATTCGCATTAAAAGAGTGGTGGAGTGAACTTCATGTGCCTATAAAATAATAAGGAGTGGGTGGCCACTGGTTATACATGGATTTTAGAGTAATATTATATTAAATAAGTTAGTCAACATGTTAGAAACACGCGAAGTGATTTCATCAATTATAAAACTATGAATAGTTGCCGGTGTAATACATTATCTTAGTATAGTTAAGTATTATTGGAAACTACATGATTGTACAATTTAATTAAAACTATTTTGCAAGACGTTCCTATATGTACATTGCTGTGCATACACTTTGAAGTAGGTGTTTGAACTCGAGTTAAAATAGCTTGGACCGGCGCATGGGGAGTTCTAAGTGAATTTAAATGGAGTGTTGATGGGTTGCCGATTAAATTCATGTTCGTTAATGAAAAGATCACTGGACGTTATAACGTTGTTATAATTACCAGCAAAATGTGCAAGAATAACAATAATTGTACCTTGTATCATTTGTTTACTTTTTAGTGCATATTAATTTGTTTTAGAATAGTTTTCCATTTGAAGTCGTTTTTTATTTTTTTGTTAAAAGTTTTGTTTATTGGATGTTGATAATACATTATAATTGTGTGGCCTAAGTATACATGTATATCGGTAACACTTCAAATTTGCGTCAGTTTTGATGACGTAGTGGTCAGGGTGCGGCCGGGGCGCATTCAAACTGGGCGCTCCGACATGATTAATTGGTCCTGCGTGAAGCCACCAATAAAACAATTACACATTATTTCCTTCGCTTCGCTTCTGATTAGACTCATACGTTCACGGAACGTCTTTGTGGAATCCAAAGACGGCTATTTGCATGGTATTTCAGTTAGTTATTGATTTGTTGCAGAGAACTTCAGCATGGTCTGTTCCGCGTCTAGGAGTCAGCAACAGGACATGTTTTTTTTGTAATAATTTTGTAACTAGTTAGGAACTCTTAATACATTTATGTAACTAGTTAGAAACTCTAGCCACTATAATATAACTAGTTGGAAACTCTCTAGCTACAGGTAATAATAAACAGAATGTGGCTACATCTAGAGCTTCTACAACTATTAATGGGAAACAAAAAGTAACTTGATAATTACTTGTAATAATCAAAGCCACGGGTAATATTTAACAAGAATGTGCTTACATCTAAAGCTACAATTATTACTGCGAAAGAAGTAATGTCAAAACGCTACCTTTTTGCTTGTCACTATTTTTTTCTTTAGTATTTTCGGTCGAGTCGCTTTCCTGAACTGTCAGTATTGTACCAAGACTCCATATATTATTGGAGTCTGACATAGCTATGGGTAACCATTTATGTATTATTTATTTGCAAGGAAGTTTGGGTTCTGACCTTTCTACAGTGTCGGGCGTCGAATTTCAATACTCCCAGAAATATTATATGTGGATGTTTAGGGTTGAAGGTAATATGTTCAAGGCATTGCGCAACCGTATATACTTGTGTAAATAAGGTTGCTTCCACAGTGGAACAGATAAAATATACAAGCTACAAGAACAAAGCTACAACTATTTAATATATTTATTGTTGGGGGATGGCAGTTGTATGGCTACTGGGTCAGCCGTCGGTTACAGAAGGCTTTGAAACCGGTAATCATTTGGCCTATCTCTTCGGTAACTACCAAGTTGCAACTTCTATCAGGCGCCTATACCACACTCCATACACCTCGTCTACACACCACTCTTTACTGGCGACACTGGTACGTAATAGTTTATAATTACATTGAATTATGTTATAGAATATTTTTATATAAGCATTAATTATATGTATGTAAATGTAGTATACTTATACGTAATATAAAGGTCACTGTCATTTTTAAAGTCGGAGAAGGAATTTCGGATTTCGTGTCAAATCCCAGGGGAATATTCCAGACTTCAGTAACGGTAGAAGCGTCAATGCGCTGGAAGGTTTAGTGACTTCGGAAGGTATTACACATATATTATATTGTATCACGTTAGCAAGTACTTTTTCTGGTTTTTAATTTTTTTTTTCGACCCTTTTGTTGGTCCACTGCTGGACCGGGTCTCCTCTCATGGTGAGAGGGATTTAGGCCATAGT
>DWEM01000205.1:0-22383 GCA_018245935.1 Agara belti belti
CGCTCGGATCTATGTTCCTCTCGCTCGCGTTCGGATACCAAAGAAAGGGAGAGGAGATATACGTGGTGTTAACACGAGAGCGTAGATTTAACGAATCGCTATTTAATGGCGCTTCTTGTCTCTTTATAATTAAGTCGGTGCAGTTTTTGCGGTACGCCCGCCCCTCGCCCCGCGTGCACCGCTCCGACCATTGTATGTGGAATAATAAGGGCCGAAGTGTATAGAACAGTTTATTTTATGATGCGCTCCGCTCAAAGCACCGGAAGGATCTCGGCTATTTGTCATTAGATAATTTATGTGACAAATATTTTATTAATTGACAGCAGCACTCGATGTACGGAAATAAACCACCCATGGCATTAGCGTCCGTGCCGAGGGTCCAGACTGCGGGCCCAGTGTTGTGAGCCTAGTGTAATGGCTCGGCAACTTAACAGATGGTTAAGTGTTCGTTCTGCTACAAACGTCAATTTAACGGATGATAATTTGTAGCAATAAAACGGATATAGCTTGTAATAACGTATTTTTATAAATAATTTGTATAACTATGAATAATTCCTTCGACCTTAATTTGTGAAGTAGATTTCCTAGCGTCCGTCTCAAAATTGTCCTCTAATAATAATGACGAATTACTTTTGGAGAGTTTCACTGAGTATAAAATAATTTTAAGAAAAGGTTGGGAATATTATAAAATCAAAACCGCTCGTTGATCTACAATTAAAAAATGTACTTACATATACATATGCATTTACACCTCACAGTTAATCCTTTATGTCACCTAGGTGTACCCTAATCCCCGTTCAGGGAAAAAACGCCGTGAAGAATTGAACATCATCAAAACTCCGATATCCAATTAAAAGTTATGAGCGCATCCGGCTCATTCCGCCGCCGACCCGAAAACACTCACAAAAAGTGACTCAAAGCCCGAACCATACAAAATATTCCACAAAAGGGGAGTCAAATTTTAAAGCCCTTTTTAATCTGTAATGGCGGACATTAACCGAAATTAAAAACCTCTTCCCCTAATAAATATGGCGGGTATCAACCGAACAATGACCGGCTTTGAGTTTGATAATCACGGTATTAATTTATCGGTATCTTACAATACGCATCTCCGCCCTTCCCCGCGACGTGCAACCGAACACAACGCGTTGGAAATTCCCTGTTTATATTCATCATTTCATAAACAATATCATCAAGTACATAGTAGCTGTAGTAGGTATGCAAATTCATCTATACATTTTGAAGATACGTTTAGAAGAAGATGACACATGTCCTTCCGGTGTCCTCTTGACATCTGGTAAAGACCGTGATCCTATGGCGTACTAACCGAGTTTAAGTCAAAACAAGTACAAGCTCACACACAACCATACGACGAGCATCGGTGTGATGGAAGGGAAATTAATTATCCCAATAATAATATAATGGAGGTTACAAAAAGCCGCTCCATTGTTGGAGGACCGGATGTAGCACAATACTGCGCTGAACGAAACCCAAGGCGCGGCTCCTGTGACCGCGACTGAACTGCTCTTCATTTCCACTTTAATTAATTATTACTTAATAAATCAATTTTTCAAAATAAAATTTCAAACACAATTGTTATTTATTCAATTCATTCATTGACGATGATTCGTCTGAAAAAGTTTGAGTTCATAAACAATTGCTTCTTTTTATTTAGGTAATTTTCATTTTGAGCGTGTTGGGTAGGTAAGTACTACGTTGTGCATTGACATCAAATTGTGAACTAATGCCACAATGTAAACAGTAGCACAATAAATACGTAGGTATCCCTATTCTGTGTTATTGATATCATTGATACAAGTAGGTACTAAGAACAAGGCTTGTATAATATTCTTCATCTTCAGCCTCGTCGGTTCGCCTGTATGACGACGGGTCTCCTGAAATGTCCACACCCGCTACGCTCGCACGCCCGCTCGCACTCGTCCCGCGGCCCCGTGAGCGACAAGGCCATTCACGGACACAATTAGGGCGACACCTTTACCGCGGGGTTGCATCCCTTCTGCGCCGAGCCGATCGCACGCTTTATGCACGTCCGTCTGTGATCATAACCAGATAATGTTGATATCGGCTTGCTAATAATTATTTTTAATAAATGTATAAAAAGCTTATAATTTTTGTATTATCGAGTACCTACCTACCTATGATTTGGTACGACTGCAATGATAAATAAAGTTATTCCTTAAAATATTTTTTTAATAATATTTCGATGGCAATTATCTTTACGAACGTGAAATTCCAAAATTTTTGTAATCAAATTTATGGCATTTTTTTTATGTGAACACTAAATAAATACAAAATATTTATAATCAAAAGTCTGTCTCGTTTGCTACTGGGCCTAGCAAATAAAACTTGGGTCATTTTATTCATATATTTATATATCATGCATTATCCAATTCCACCGGCTCCGGTCTACCGTCGATCACGTGCAGCCGGGCACCACCACCACACTCGCGTACGACAAGTCATTACTGCTGCAGACGGCCAGCACGGGAGTGGAGCTTCCTGCCAGAGTGTATATTTCCTGATACATGTGTAGGTATAGCTTGGGATTATTCAGAACAAGAGTGAATAGGCACTTTCTATACAAGCGTGCTAACTGTGCAGTGCCCACTAACTATTAGAAGAATTCGTAGACAATCGCAAGCTTGGTACAAAATTTAGAAAAAAAAAAGAAAAATACAAGTCATGATTTTCTGTCAACGACACAATAAAAGCATTTTATCTATTTCCACAATATCTGACTACCCCCCTTACAGTGACTTTAAAATAACATGCATCGTTTACCTGTCTGTAAGATCTACTTTCAAATCACATGCTGAAGTAGTTACTTTGTCTAAACTCTCAAGTAGACTTCTCTATAATGGAAAATTCTCCTTAATGGAATACAGTTTCTGGTGCCACCTTACAATAGGTATGTTAAAAAGGTCCTACAAGACTGTTAACTCGTTGGAAAACTGATCTACAGGTATGTATGCGACCATAGACTTTTAGGTGAGATGCCAGTCCAAAATCCATAAAGAAAATGAAACAAACAATAATGTATATTAGTTACTTGTGACATAAAACAATAAAACGTCATTGTCTCCAGAATAAAACCCAAATAGTAATAAAAGTTAGATAAGTAACATCTACGACTGTAATGGACTATACGCCACAATATCGCGGCGTTCCCAACTTTGACACAATAAAAAAATCAACCCACTGATATGAAGAATCGACTAGGGTAATCTACGTATTAGATGGAGAGAGCCGATGTGCGAGCGAAACGGAGTGCAATAGACGGATATTATTGGTGGATCGAGTGATCGGGTCCCGCCCACCGCAGTTGTAGTCTCCACGTGTTTTTGTTGCGCTCAGACCATTTTCAGACACGATCATGATCGGACGTGCCGTGCGCTCTATGAAACTTTGGGAATTTACGTTTTCAGGTTATTTGCCGGCGATTATTTACAATTGCTTTCGCTTAATATTTATTTTCATCGACATTCCAGGACATTGATTTGTATTTAATTTTCATTCGTAATTAAATAAATTCAATTAAATTAGATTCCTTGAAACATTGTTTTGAATGTTCTCTACGCGGATGTAGAGCTATTCTCTACATAGATGTACGAGGAAGAGTAAAAATAAATAAACTTCACGATTTTGCATCACATATGAATAGGTACACTGAGAATAGATAAACCTCACTATGAGTATACATGTTAGAACAATGTGATTTTTATGACATCCATAATAATCTACATTATTTTTTATTAGTATGCACCGATACATATTTTTTTTATTTCAATATATCTATTGAAATGAAAAAATAATACGTGTCTTATTTTTATAGAATAAAAGTAGTCAACGGGCAGATTATTTCTTATTATTTATTATTAACTGGTCTATTGTTCGACTGGTTAGTGATTCTGACTGCTGAACCGGAGGTCATAGGTTCGATTCCCATCCAGAAAAAATATTCCTTTGAAAAGCACAAGTGTTTTTGCTGTATTTCAATATAAAACTGAATAAGAGAAAGTATTGTATATAGATTTGATTTATATTGTTTATCAATTATTTTCTAGCGCTGTGTATTTTGAGAACAGTCATGTACACGAGTCTTTTGAGACATTCATTAGTATTGTATTCAACGCGATCTTCTAAACCGACACAACCACACCCGCGGATGGCAACCGAGCATTGTAAATAAAAATACGAGTAAACTTTAATTGGTTAGCTTAAAAAACCTTCAAAGTTTAGTAACGTAAGGAAATAACCATTATAGTATACAATTGTATCAACAAGCTCCTATAACCATTAGTGTCGCAGTTCACATTGACTTTCCTATATCGTCAACATCGTGGACATAGTATATTTTAAACAATACCGAAACTCCTTAGGTGATTGTGCATATTAATTTAATATCTCAAACGACAGGATACCATTCAATTAAGGCCCTTTACTGTCGGTCACAAAATCGCGACGATTCAGAACATTCGCCGACCGTCGAGCTTTAATCACGAGAGACGACGGTAAATCAAAGCTCGCTCGCACGTCGCTAAACAAACTAGAATTAAATCAGCGGCTCCCCTCGCTCGCTGACGGAGGGGCCTAATTCTATTATTCGGAACATCGATGCAAAGAATGTCATGCAGTGGATACGAATAGCTCCGTCGGCATTTCTACCTACCGTGTCTAGATCTCTGCGAGCTTCGGTGTAACGACTAAATAAATAATTCCCGTTTTCATCATCGTGAGTACCATCCTCGATTTTATCGATCTACGTTTCCTTTCAGAATGATATGAGTGTGTGATAAAACCATTGTGTGCCACGCTGGCTAAGTAAAAGTTAGCAACGTACAGAATTTAACGTTTTAGAATCAAAAGAAAACTATAAATATGGGTTTTGAACAGAAGTATTAAATAGGATTGCAAGTTACTTATTTTGATCGATAGCCTCTCTGTATCTAATACCCCTAATAGCATAGAAACAACGCCAGTCCCCAGCGAACACGTAACACGTATGTACCTACGTGTTACTACGGCTAAGTGCTAACTTAGAATGTCTCGTGTTTCAATAGGGCTGCCTAACTCGCGTTTCAAAGGTAAACACATCATTATTACTAAACGTGTAGCTTTTGTATTTATAAAGACCCTATGCAATGTCTGTTCTTTTAATCAAAGTACGGCGCCGAACGGTCGGCCGAACGTGCTCGGGATGTCTCGCAGGTAACCTGTGACACACCCGCCGAGATCACATCGCCTACGACGTAGCGCCGAACGTTCCGGCGTCGAAGCGTCGCTACATCGAGTGACTCCACTGCGCGCTCGACTCGCGTTTGCCGCTAGCGAGTGAAAAGCGGGCGAAGTTAAAAGGCGGGCATTATTGTGTTCGTTGGAGCGCGCGCTCTCGCTTCGTTTGCCCAAAACATTGGACTAATGCAACTGTCCCCTTGTAATGGAACATGCATAATTAAATAAATACACATTACCAATTGACACTGAAGCAGCGTGGCGAAGTATGCCCAAGCCCGACACTATTGCGGGAGAGCATATGCCTGGCACTAAGATGTAAAAACTTGTATTCACATATACATACATTTATACATACATTTATACTTAGTTTTATGCTATATGTTTCTACGTATCTTGCTTAAAGCTTGCTGACAATAAAAAGTGTAATAAGAATTTCATTCCACTTTAGTTGCGAGTTGTCCACTTAGAATAGAAGGCTGCATAAGGTAAACCAATGCTTAAGTAAATATTTTGCAATAATTACAAAGCAAGTCGGTTATAACTCGTTCTCATAGTTTGTAACCAGCAAGCTACGACGTAGCATCAACTAGGTAACGTCTAAAGGACATGTAGCGAAGAATGGTTCTACCCTTAAACTAAATACTTAACCAATGCTATCTTACCACAAGCCACCTCCAAATATTTTGCTATAAATACGTCAATATTTATATATGTATACAAAGACACTTAAATAAATAATATACGGATATTTTAAAATATTTCACCCTTAAGTAACAGATAAACAATTGACAATAATGTAAGAGAACCTAAAACTACCCCTACTTACTTTGTTCATTCCTGGAAAAAATCGATAATCTACCAAAAATTCCTGAAAATATTATACATAAACTCAAAATTGTATAAGCAAAAAAAGGACCATAAAAAATTCTCCCCGGCGGGGAATCGAACCCCGGTCTCACGCGTGACAGGCGAGCATACTAACCACTATACTACCGAGGATCTTGTTGTAAGGGATGAAGTTTTATGAGGGTTGGTAACATTCATTAGCCATTTCGTATAGATAATATGTATTTTATAGAAAATTACGTACATTATTATTGCAAAACTCGATCAAAATGATCTTACAAGAAAGGAACTCAAGAATACTCCTAATAGATGACCACATATGACGACTTTCATGAATTTGATGATATAATTGATATAACTTTAATGATAGAATTGACAGAAGTTTATTAGAAGTATCCTAACAAAATAGTTCCAGTGACTACCATATATGCTCACATGCCGAGTATTGCCTGCTCCCGACGGAAACAGGCTTGATTGTGTGTACGTGTATACGTATCAATCAGTACCTGTGATGTATGTATTACATCACAGGTACTAATAATAGTCGTCTATAAATAATAAGGCCCTTAAAAGTTTTTTAATTCGCGAGCCGATCGTTTCTTGTGTATAATTTATCGTTTTTAATCCTGAACATCGATACCCGAAGGTACCTTAGGAGGGGGAGCGAAGATATTATTTGATTCTATGAAATAAATGTTTAGCTATTCGCTTTCAACGTTTGTAAGTAGTGATGTGTGTAGAATATGTCGACATATTTTATAAAAAATATAGGTACAGTTAAATTGTCACTATTAATGAGACGAACTACTTAATGAAACACCGCTGCTTCGTATATTTTTGCTATGCAACAGCAAGGCCTGCACTGTGTACTGAAGTTTTGGCGCACGAGGCAAATAAGCGGCACGGTTCAAACCTCATACCTCAAGTTAATCGACAAACTCGTGAGGTTAGTAACAAATTAAAATTATTCAAGATTACGTTAAAGGTATAATGACTACTAATTTAAATGTACACGCGTCTGTCTTTGAACAATGGCAATAGTAAGAAGCGTTTTGTAAGTTGATAATAAGGATATAACGCGAAAATAGATTGATTCATTATTTTATTATTAGCTAAAAGAGCTGTTGAAGGCATGACGGTGAAGTATCACCTGGAACAATATCGACAGCGCGGCGGCGCGCGGGCCCCACGCTTTAATCCCGCAAGTTTTCCAATACCGCGCGCACCTGCGAGCCATGTTTATCGTTTCGACAAGCAAACCCCTGTTTGTTGGGTGTTCGATAATTACGGACTTTCTTAATTTGATCGCCCGAACGTTCACCAACGTGGCCGCGGCACTACCGAGTGCTACTCGCAGTTCATCGATGTCGTCAGTGACGTTAGGTCTACAATATGTCTGCGAATTCGTATTGGAGCACCGTGGCCGAGTGTGCTCTATGATTAAAATATTCCGAATATCTAAATAGACAAGTTTTATAAGTGAGATGTAAAATTGACACGGTCTATGTTCTTTACATATTTGAATTTAGTAATTCAAAATTAGATTTAATTGTTTTTTTGGAATATCTCCATATCTATAAGTAAGTTATCAGTATAATTAAAGGTCGGTGATGATAAATAGCGAGATGTATATAAACGGGCCCATAGTGGCGGATACTAACACGTAAACAAAGTAATTAGGCGAAGTGGTCCCGCCGCGGACACCGCCTTCCAAAGTGATTTAAATGTTTAATTGTTTGGTACAATTCGAGCGGGAGGCTCGTATCCATTCTCTAGCAACAATTAGAGCCGTATCTTTGTTTTTATTCTTAAGCTCACAATATCCACATTTGACCATGTTTGTGTTATCGCTAGCTTAAAATATGATAGAAAAAAATAACCACTCGTCCACATTCTCAATAAAACTGATATCCGTACATAACAGTCTACGGACGAACTTCAATGGCGATCATTGAAACTGCGAAGCTTTTTCCATATATATAAATTATAGAGCTAACTGAGGAACATGAAGCGGTAATAACATACATTCTTATTGTATTTTAGGCAGCGTCCCAACATGGCTCACATTTGCCTAGAAAAAGCCTATGCGCCCTTATCTTCAAAATACCTCGATTTATTATCTCACAAAGTCATCTGTATCAAAACCAAAAATGCCTAAAATTGCACTCGAGGATACCTCGATAAAATGAAAAGAAAATATTTTTCAAAATCGGCATTCCGCCATCCGGCTCCCATATTATGTTGAGCGCATATAAATCTAAAGGCGCGGAACACATTACACGCGCCCCGTAAATCTACCCCCATTAGTTAACACTCCGGCGACCGCTAACGGAAACGAATAAATTCAATTTGTGTCTTCGAACAGTTCCAGCCGGTTGAGGCAACGTGCTTGTTTTCTTCTTTTTCGTGGTTAAAGACAAACGAGGGGCATGCACGAGTAGCTGCCCGGTTATAATTTGCACTTTCTTTGCTGCACGTAAAATAGAACAGTTGAAGATTCAATACTCCGTGTATTCTTTTCATTGCTAGCGTAGTACCTGCCTACTGCGCTTCACAAGTCACGTAGAAGGGTTCGATGGTTGTAGTTCTGGCCTTCCGGACTTTATCGTTAGCTGTCATAAGTGTGTAAAATATACACACGAATTTGTAACATTTCAGACGTTAAATTTTAGACTTCGGTTTTCATTGTCATTTTAAAATAGGATTAATTAATTTAATAAAATTCACATTAATCCATTAGCAAAATTAAACTTATATTTTACAAGCTAGCTGATTTAATATACTACTTATATTAATAGTCAGAGTTAATTGAAAAAGTCTTGAACAGAATTAACCTTGTCGACTTTGAAAATCAACATGTATATAAACTCACCTAACAGAGCTACAAATCTTCAATGCTTAAGACGAAAATAGGTACCTAGTGTGAAATGCATTTGGCAGAACTTAGGAACGTACATTTAAATGTTGCTAAAAGGGGATGAGCCGGGGTGGGATGTTCCGATTAGCAATATTGTAAGTTTCAGAAACGCAATTTGTATCCGGATGTGTTAAAAGCCAAACGCATAGATATAAGAATTCTCAGAAATGAAATTATTATAGGTACTTGCACACTAAATATCCCCGACAAAGCATCTGAAGACCACAGTCAGTCAGTTAAGCTCCTTTACCTTGCCATTGCAAATACGTAATTAGTGAGATATATTAAGGAGTCGATTCTCGTTATATCAGTTCTAAATGAGGTTAAAACTTAAAATACATCCGTCCACACATAGCTCATCGGATTCTCTGATCTGCACTACGTAAAGCGTTCTCCGGTGTTAGTTCACTTTGACTTAATGAAATGTACATGATATAAATGAACGCAATTTGTGTTACTATAAAATAAAAGGAGACATAGCTTTGCGTGATAACATCTAATGGTGAGTCGCGATGGTAACGTGACAATTGGCGGTTATGAAACAGATTCCCAGACTTCCAATCCAAGAATCTAGATTCGAATTCCCAAAATGTACTACAGATTTCCCAAGTAGGAAATAAGGCCTCGTACGAATAAGCATCACTGGCCGTAGCGGTTTGTAAGGCGTATGTCACCCGCTAACCGGCTCTAGACCCTGCGCGCTTTCTGTTATTTTCAATCTAAGTGTAAGCAAAACTGCCATAGAACACAGTACGTCGAACGAGACTCCCCACGAGACAAGCTCTACGTCAGATCTAGTAGTTGTGAGTGTCACGAGAAGCCGAAACGTGTCGATCTGCACGAGGCGGTCGCGGCAAATTGCGATTTACGAGCGTGCGGCCGCGCGTCTCCTCGGCGCCGCCCGCGCACTCGCGGTTACATTGGAAGCCGTTCAAGTTACAGCTTCTAATACTAATACGCTCACATATACGTGACCGGTCTTCGCTACAAGTATGTAGAATGAAGTTCATGCGATCTAAAGGTTGTTGAAACATTGGCCGACCCAAATAGTCATTATTACCATATAGATACTGGTTTTGCAACTGCTGGCAATGATAAGTACGAAAAGATAATTTTGAAATTATTTAAAATTGCAACCCATCTCATGTCCAATGCTGGGCACGGATTTCACACACAATTGTGTTACTGACTCGCTGCCTCCACACGGATCGGTGGAAATGCAGGTTATGGACGAGATCAATAACTTAAAATTGAATGTATAATCTGCGATATTTCACCTAGTTTCCTAAATTGTTTCAGTTTTAAAATCATAAATGAAAGTACACTCAATTTGAGTAACTTCTACTACGGATATCGGTCACTAAATAAAAATTGAACACATTACTCAAAAACATTTCGTGTAAAGTCAAAATGTCAACAAAAAAGCAATTTGCACAAAAGCTTTTCGAACATAACTTTACGGCGCAAAAAGTGCACTTACAGATGACTTACAAATCTCTCGCCAATTAGAAATGATCCATTTAGCGAATTAGAAAAAAATACTATTATTTTTCATTAGCACAACTCGGCTGTAAAACGAATCCTTTAAAAAAAGCTCTTTGGAGCCGTTTGCGTCGATAACTGGACAGTCGGAAATGGACTGTAAGGAACGTGTTACAGCTTCAACGAAAATATAAAGTGAAGAGAGAAGACGTACATACATAGTTCCAGTAACTAGAAGTTTATTTCGAAGATTAAATATAATCCTGTGAGGCCTACCAATCCGTACGGGGCCAGACTGACCAGACCGGAGGAGCCTTAGATCTTCTAATTCCGAGATAGGACCCGTACCTATACTATACCATTAAGTGGACTATAGGTATTTCTCGAAACATTTCGAAACGAACAACTTTACGGTTTGATTTGCATATTTTGTTTCGCATCTACGAGTAGTCATATATTAATATTTAAAGGAAAAGACGCAACAAGAAAGTATTAGACAGAGACTCACTGACTATCGTCCGTGTGGGTCAGTCACTAGCACGGTTGACAGTGACTTGTTTTTAAATGAGAGAAATGCAAATTGTAACAAATATCGGATATATGTATCTAGATGAAAATTATTTCTCTGATTTCTTATAAGAACCGCCTAAGGAGCATATGGAACTGCTTTTAATGAGATCGTTCGAGGTTTCTTCGCTCGCGGACATCCATTCGATTAGCAGATGGACCTTTACCCGCCCGCAGTCAGACGGTTGGCAAACCTCTCGTTCCTCATAACTCATCGAAGAGAAAAAACACCTCATCTACAAAATGGATCCCAAATAAGTTTCAATTCTTCGTTTCCAATTTGGGACCGAATTCGTTCCGATATTTATTGGAGACTCGGATTAATCTTTAATTTGCCCTCCGCGCTTTCCGCTTTTAAACGCGCTTATGAGTTTTTCAGCCAAAAACATTTTGAACTCTACCGTTGAAAAATAAGAGGTACATTCATTTGAAGCGTAACTCTGGGAGCAGTAAAAGTGGGAAATATTTATGAGCTTTCGAAGGAAATTCTTTCTGAATGTTTGCATTTATGAAAATATGCTCGAACGAAAGGGGCCGCCGATCGGCTCACGGGGTGATGCTAAGTAGCAATAATTAAATATGTACTTACTTGAATTTGAATACAATAAAATCCCCTATTTGTCGCCTACCCGCTTTGACACTATTCAATCTGAGTACGTATCAGTCTTCACGTCGAGGTACCGTCCTTAAAACCATAAATATTTGTTAAGTTAAAATTATTTACCAATATAGTTTTCTTTCTGCCGTTTTTCTCGCGTCAACGATAGGCATGCTCCACCACGCCGCTTTAATGCCTCCGAAAAAGTTTAAAAATTGTAACCAAACAACCCGGACCCATCGTGCCGACGAGGATTCCGGTGGTGACAGTCTCGCGCTAGCGGCGACTCGCCCGAGTGACGCTCGTGCCCGACGTCGCTTAACGTTGCAGATGATCGCTTAAAATCCACGAACGCGCTGGAGCTACGAGCGCTTCCACACGATTCGATACAAAAGGGGTTCGTTGTGGGTATAACGTAATCGGATAATGATAATGGAAATACGTACAAAGACAGAGGTAATTTAAATATATACATTTGCATATCCAAGAAAACCTAAGTTGCTCCTTTTCTTGCATGCTTGTCTATCCGGGAGTCGAATCGGTAACGTGCGCGTCAGTCGCATGAGGATTACTAATACACCGCAGGGATAGCGGAGCAAGAGTAACCCGCTGTATGTGTACCGAAGGTTTCCGATCAGGGAGCGTAATTTATACCATCGGGGGCTAACGGCGGGCCCGCAGGCGCCCCTCCGCCGCTGGACTCGTACCGCGCATCTGTTAATTGATACGGCTGCTTCGGGACATTGCGACATTACGCTCACGCGATTTCTTCACGACGAACACCGATCATTTCTAGAACAGTACAATTTTCATTAATAAAAACCTAATTAAACAACTCAATTTGCATGAGCGATTTCAATAAACGACACGTCTATTATTTCTTTTAGATTATAAAGGAAAAACAAAACGGTTTGGCTAAAAATTTAATGGAGTTACGCATTCCTACGAACACGATTTATTCTCAAATGGCAACAGACCGTTCGCGGAAAAGACTGCATATTGAAAAGAAAATTAATATCGAACGACTCCACCTTAAAGCGGCCATAAATTCGACAACAACAAGAATCATTCACAGTCGCACCTAACGGTTATATTAAAACGCATTACTTTTCCAATCGCGCTGCTAACGATACCATTTTTCCGTTTGCCCCGACGATCGAAACTTTACTTTACCGATTTAAAATAGAGTCGAGAATCGGTCGTCGCACGAAAAGGAGGTTGGTTTCTTAAGAAGGTTCGATTCGTAGCATTCTTTTAATAAGTGGATGATTTACGCGACGCCAGGCGCACGCGGCGCTCCGCCCCTTAATTAGAGGAAGGAAAAAATTCACGACTAACACCTTAGCGCTCCGCCGGCCACCGCGCCCGCTACTACGTACTCCACTTGACGTGTAATTAAATCTTAAGCTCTAGACTTCCATTCGTTACGGCGGAATTTAAAACCTCCTTTATACATTTTATATAGATTGCAGAAACGAAATATGTAAATAATTACCTGCGATAAGATAAATTGACATAATAAAAGGTCTTTATTATCAGTTTCGCAGGACGTCAAATGTTTTGACTTATTCTATAAGTTATATACAATTGGAAAGACTAATACTTGTATTAATAGTTATTATTTAAAAATAATTGACCATGACTAGTCACAAACAGAAAAAACAAGCTTATACTTACATGAAAAAAATCTGTTTCGCGTTACTAAGATCGAGGGAATAAAGTTGTGATGATTTCAGTAATAGTTACTTAGTTAAATAAAAAATTTACTATCGACATTGAGTGGATATTTCAATAAACATCTTGAGTGGTTTACTGTGAAGTCGTTAACGAGCTGCCAGTTGTCGGTCCGGCGGGCATTCTACTGCGAACCTTGCTACTGGACGGGCTGAGCGGTAAAACTATCGTGTGGGATAATTGTAGTCCATTGAAATATATCGATCAACGAGTCTGTACTTGCATTACTGACTTTAAATTTATTAAAAAGTCACAGCTGACACAAAACATACTTGAAACATTTATTTTTAACTAAACATTAATTTGTATGTAAGCCTAACAATTGATTACAAAAATAATGAAATGATTGCCAAATAAACCTAATGATAAACGACAAGATCTATACAGAGAATGTTTGTATCTCTCGTTTGATCTGCAGCAACATACAACCAGTAAGTGCACATTCAAGAGCTGCTTGTATTCCCGTGTCCTTGATTTCAACAGACAATCTTATGAAAACGAGACCGATTGAAAGAACAAAGTGGGTGGATATCAAAACACAGGTAAAATATCAAACGTCCCTCTCCGAACTGAAATGGCCTCGTTCTAAATAAAAACATAGCTTCCAAATCGTTTCTATTTTCCCGACATCTGTAACTGAAACAATATTACACTTACATCTGAAATGTCCAAGAGTAAACCATATTTGTACGAAATAAGGACGACACGTGTTTCTGTAATCCTTGCAATATTATAGGTATGAGATTGCGAGCGGTAGCGTGTGTGGCAACATTAAGGCGAATAAAATTTAAATATGGCAACGCGGGCTCGCGTTATAAAAGAAACGAATAATAAAAAGGAATGGAAATAATACAGAAATTGCGGAGGTGATCACCAATAAACTGGTACAATGAGCGATAAGCATTACCACGTGACATTTAAAATGAGAAACACGGCAATGTTAGGCGCCCACTAGGAGTGGTCTTGTTCAAGTTTCGCTAAATTAATTAACATTTTGTTCAAAAGTCACACTTTGGATGACTGTCACGTATCGTTTTAATTTACATAAAGTTAAATAGTTAACATAAAAAGCTCTTAAACATCGATATGTGATGTGATACAGTGATCTGTAGCCATAACGAGTTACCAGAATTGAAAACATATAAGTTAAAATTTTACTATAAGTCTTGGAAGAAATAATTTAACAAAGATTTATCTGCAACCGTTCATGTTATGTGGACGCTCATAAAATTTGAGTTCAGAATTACAAATAGGTAAATGATATCAAATTGAAAACCATAAAAATTACACAGCTGCATGTTTACTGTATGTGTTTGCGTTACGGGCGTTCGGCGCGGCTCGTATTATTCAAATGCGGACCAATAAGAGAGCATTTACGGCCAACCATAAAACTACAATCCAACCGAACGAATAAATATCCGACCCTGTAACTTATAACCTCGCGCACAAAGATCTAGAGACGACGAACGGAAGACGCCTCGTTAACGATCTCGGATTCCAAATTCAAAATGGATCACAAACACGCAAACAAACAATCTCGCATGACGGTCTTCTGTATCCGATCTCCACTAGGACTAAAGTTGAGTAGTTGCTATCACAGACACAGAATCGAACCGGCTCAGAACCGTTCAAGCGATGATCTTCAATTTTTTTCCTAACATTACATACACGTAGATCAGTAGAGATCTTCTAGGTAGACATCGGACAGAGGATTTTCATTTTCAAAGTACTATACTCGGTGTAATCGTATCTAACCTGTTAATAGATACGTTAATAACATTGATGTGTAGGTCTGTTAATAAACACGGGACAACGGGTATCTGGAATCTCGCGCTTCTGTAGAATCCTGGATTTCAGCGAACCTCACTATCCGTTGTTCGCAACATTCAGTAATGCAGTAGCCGCCTGCGTCTAGAGTAGACATTGTGTTGCGTTATTCAACGAACATATCGAGCAATAAATTGGTTCTTGTTCTGAAACTTACAACATATCAATATACCAGAAATAATATCATTGTGATAAAATTTTTGCCTGCAAGACTTTTTCCGTCCTGCAAGTTTTTCCCATTTTTGGAGACGCGCGGGGTATGGTCCACCTCGATGCTCCAGCGCCGGTTCTCGGTAGTAGAGTTTCGCCATTAGACAGTAATGGTAAAACGTTAGGCCTTAACGTGTCATAAATTCATGGTTCACAGAGTTTTGTTAAGCGAACATCGTTGCCGCAATACAGGCACGAAGCCACGTCCGTCGGCTCTCGCTCCGTGCGCTAAAGTTATAATAATACAAGCCATAACGCACAGTTATGGGCGCCGTAACCCGAAACAACCGGACCGAGGTTAATTTTGCACCTGTACTTATTGGGACTTATAAAATATACCACCGCGTTGCCACCGCCGCCGCCCGCCCGCAGCTTCCCGCACCTACGTAACCACTCCAATTATTTATGGCTGTACAGAACACAACACATTGCCTATATAATGCTTTAAATTACAAGTGTAGGTGCTGATCGAGAGGATTTCTAATAGACGGTGATATTTGAGATTGGAAATCGCGAAAATTGTCTCCGCCTACTCCTGTAGAGAGACTAGGCGCGACTGGAGAATAAAATAAGCGTATGTAATACTTTATGTGTCTCACTGTATCCAATACACATTTATTTCTCTCCGAACACAATTAGGATCAATTGTAATTTAAATATACACTTGTTTATGTTTGTATTATACGATTTTCACATACATACACAGAGTGTACTTTAAGATATGTATATGCAGAAATATTTTAGTACTTTCTTTTACTCTTGTGAATATCTCTTATAGATTAAAAACAGGAATAGCATTTTATGAAGACGCAAAAATGTGAGAAGATAAAAAAAGGTCGGTGACTAATAACCAAAATAAAGCTATTTTAATTGTATAAAAAGAAACATTGAAAAAAATTCACTTCTAATCACAAAATCAGTAAGCGTTCGATTAAGTTAACATACACATAATTGCGGTCGGCCAGCACGCACTCGGTCTACGGAACGACGGAAGAGTCGATGACGGTGAGTATTCAGAACGTACAGCCATATTGGACACAAAATGGCATAGACACTTAAAAATCTTCGACAGATTACCGCGTCTTACTAGTTAGCAATAATTTATCACTTCTCGAGTTCCCGAGAGCCTCCTAACGCCTGTACTCTTGTTGTACGCGAATGTACAAGTTTTTGTCGCGACACCGATAACGCCCTACACCATTTCCAGTTCACTACTTATTTGAATAATGTTTTGGTACAGTCGAGTCGAAATGTGACAACATACTTGGAGGGATATTGACCGTTGCTTTAACAGATTTCATAAACTGAAAACATAATCTAAACTAAAAAAATCAAAGAGATCAAAGAAGTCTAACGTAAATTTGAAGTGATTTTTATGCAATTTTCTAAATATTTTAAATAACCAAGAAATTAGTAAATATTCAAAGTTTTAATAGAATGGAGCGCTGAGTGAGTTTTCGCAAAATGATTAACATCGTGTGCTACGTTTAAGCTTGATCAATTTTGTACGCGATGTTACAACGCCTTTAATTCATGTTTGTTTGTAGTGAAGCGTTATTATAATTAGTTTATTTCCATAGAACAATATAGTGAAAGTTCGTAATGCATAAAAGGAAACACTTTTCTATGTGAGCATACCCAGCACGCGGCTGTCATTGATATCAAATTGATGGGAGCCGTTGGGGCCGCCGCCGCCGCCGCCTCCGCCGCGCGCAACTTTCGAGTCCTCTTCTGTATTTATACCCTTCATTATACCCCCAACTTAACTGACTTACACGCGTCTTCTAGTTTGCCCAAAGAGGTATTAAGTCAGTTTTCTTGAGGCCAATGAGTTATTACATATCGAGTCCAAAACTTATGAAAGTTTGTGTTCTGTTAAGTCGCGCGACCAACTTACGAAGACTTTAAACGTAAACACTGGTATCTGTATATTTTTAAGAAATGCGTAAACTGATACTTCGACAAATCGCACTAGCACATGACCGTGACGTCGCTACGTAACGATTACGGCAGAAACAGATCGCTTAATATATCTACTCTCTATAAGCATAGAAAAAGAACGCTTTTAAAAATGTAGGTACCGCTTGCCGTCCGAGCCCGGCCGCGTCCGAGCTAAAGTTAATTTTAAATATGTATTTGAGCGTTACCGCGTATCACTAGCAACCTGCACGTTTTGTTTGTACAACTAACGCCACTCAAGGGTTGTCACGACAACGCAATAGGGGGCGCTTCTCTATCAAAGGAAAACGTCGGGAAACTAAATTAGAAACGGCAAGTTGTAAACAAAACCGTAATTTAACCCTTTATTAACTGTGGCACGCGGCCGCCGCGTCCGCCCGGCCCGCGGCGCGTGGCGGCGCGTGGCGGCGCGACTATAAACACGTAATCGTGTTAGGATTACACGAGTGATCGATGTTGCCGTATTAACGCACATTTATCCACCTCATTACTCGCTTATCGAGTGAGAGAAGTATTGCGGCCGGAACTGATCCACGTTAATAACCACCGAGACGACTCGGGGTTCGGCTACTATGTAAATAACATGAAAATTCATTTCACTTCTACGGCGGCGGTGCGTTTCGGATCGATCGATCGATCGTACCTTCGTATTAATATTGCGCGCTCCGACTGCCGCTCGATAAGCAATATCGTTTACGATGCGTTCATCGCTGTTCAGTCATATGAAGCTTGTAGCGCCTCCTATATTACAAATGTATAACAAAATGACATATGTTCCATGTAATATTTTAAAAAGGCAAATGTTACTAAACGAATCGCTATATACTGTTGCAGCGTGGTGAAGTATGATCCGGGCGTCCCGTACTCGCGGGTGACACGTAAACACCGAACGATCGGCGTTCGCCTTAGATCGCTGGAACTAGTGAGTTCTGGTAAGTTTCAGAAGCAAATTTGCTAAGCTACCTTACTTAACTACGTACCTAAAATGAGCCCGATCTCGTTTACAGATAATTGGCTATAAAATTGAAATTGCGTAAACTCGTCATTACATTTAAATGGAACCCTTGACACATCGGAAAACATTTGATGTGTAAAATCAACACCGAGGCTCATTATTCACAATCACTGCGCGTATAATTCATTTTTCTTCAGTAAAACGCACATAACGTTGAAAAGGCAGAGGTAACAACGTTTGAACCCGGATCCACGCTGTGAAAGCGTTAAACGCACGAAGCATTACGTACCTAAATAGTTAGGTCGTACGCATAGTTACATCGGAGGACAAGGATTTGTTGAATACTTGTGGAAGAGATTACGGTCGTAACGTGTTACGGCCGGCGCAGCGCGAGTCGGTTCGAGCGGGATTCGCCTCGCGCTTGTGGCACATGCCGAACGAACTGCGAACTATTCTAAAGTTCGCCCTTCACACTTCCCAACGTAACGTGTGCTGACCGTAGACATAGCCGTGTGGATTCGTACTCCGTTATCGGTTTTTTTTTTAAATCGTACCATTTTATTTGTAGCTTTGCGGAGGAAATTTCCAATCAGGTTTTATAAAATGATTGGAAATCGCGATCATATAAGTGCTAGCCGTATTCTATCTTCGAAAGTCCATCTGCTATATTAGTTTAAAATCTCTTTTTATATTTATCGACTGTGACATTACGTGCCTCTTATGTATAGAAAAGTATGTCCTTGAAAACAAGCATACATTACTTGAAGGGGAGCCGCTTTCCCTTTCAAGAGATATGTGAAAAACCATATCTCAAGAAAAACTAGACATATAACTGTAGTCACAAAAATTCATCCAATGTACTGCAACATAAAAAATATATTTTTAATTGCGGGTCTAATATGCTGTATGTTACGTGAAGGCAGTGCAAGTGGCCGCTGCGGCCCATGAACATCGGCCGCACCCGATAACATACAAGAAGTAGAAAAATATTAGTGTAAGTTACTTCTGTAGTGAGTCTAATAAATAGTATTAAATAATTTTGTAGGTCTATTAGTATAAATTGGACTAGTTAAATACAACTTGACTACCAATTTTGGATTACCTACTTCACTGGGAAAGGATTCAAAAAAGAGAGAGAAACCGGTCTTAAACGAAAACAGACCAGTTGGAGTGATAGTTAGGTCTTTTTAATAAAGATCTCTAAAGAACAAGTAATTCAGGTCGTAAAATATACTATTATTGGGAAGTATCTCGAGCAGTCTTATCCACATGTTGTGTTCTTCAAATCGGATTGATATTCAATTCCGGATCGCCGGAGAAAGATCGCCGCGGGACAGCGCACAATTGAATTTGAAAACAGAACATCGCCCCCACCGCCCCCCGCACGTCTCCCGCGCGTCCTCCGCTCTCCGCGTGTCACGCCACACGTTTGCTAACACTAGGATAAACTCGTTCTTAGTCCCAATAAACTTGTACATCCCAAATCCCGATAGCTTGTCACGAAACCCTATATTGAGGAACTGAGGCGAAAATTAACCCGCCTGCATGCGATTTGCAGATAACAATGTTATAACATAACGGGATTGAATATAATTATGCGCTTTGCTATGATTTAGTTTCTTATGTTTAGAAATGGCTTCTGGTCTTTCTCTCAAATACTCGCAAATCCGATTCGTAAGCAGAGAGTTGGAAGCGATCTGTCCAGTAACTTCTGTATATATTATTTCATAATTGTTATGCAACTATGATGATAACTAATCAATCAAAACAGGTCAACCAGTTTCCGAGTTGAGGACGGTAAAAATATCTGTAGAAAAAAAATTTTATTCATTTATTACAGAACCGTAGCCACCGTACTCGCCCCCTGCCCAGCGCGGCCATTTTCCTGCCCATAGACAACAGTTTTATTGTTTTTATATTTATTTATCCGGCGGTGTTTTTCTGTTGCTCTGACTCTGCCCTAACGTTTGGTGCGCACTTTTGTTTTTTATTCCTTTATGACATAGCGAAAGGACGATGGCCGGCCGATGATACTTTGTAGACACGTCGTAAGTGTGTCCATTATTTATTTTATTAGATTACGAACACAAAGATACAGCAATATAAAGAACATTATTGGAAATCAACGTTTTTGTGACATTGTTTTTCTCGACACTGATACAGGGTACGTAAGATTTAGAAAGCCGGCATTTACACAATCGTGTTCTAAAATTATAATAAAAACAAAAAATCTTGATATATTTATATACATTAAATACCTAAATGTTAGGTATAAGAAAATTACCTAAATATTATAATGGATGTAAGTACTTTCTTTTTATATTTAATTTCAAATTTTTTAATTTTTTAATCAGTTAAAACATACTTAAATCCGGTTTCTTTCAACTAAATGTACAATTGATATATCAATTAATAAACATTTTAATTTCTAATACCACATTAATTTTCTGTATCCTTTGTAAAGGTTTACTGCATGCTTCACTTTTTGTAGAGTTTAATAAATGTCAATTCTTATTTCACGGTGTCATGTCCGCACATTGCGAACAGTGTCAGGTGAATCGAAAGTCCGACTATGATAGGTCAGCGCGATTCCAAATAGAATAGCCACCCTACTTTGATGGCACTTTTACCAACGCGCCTCACTAGTGACACATACAGTTATGAACTTAAGAGTTAAGAGAATAGAGTTTATTTAAACAGTAAACGTAACGTGGCGAGTTACATGACACACGCGTTTGTTCTCCTGCTTATCAATTCAATATCAGTGCCGGTTTGATCGCGTAGTTTTTCACGTTCTATTGCCGTTACACAATTGCCGAATCGTTACAAATAGTGTTCGAATTACTGTTATTGGATACGTATCAATATTTTGTTTGCTAGATTTTATTTTATTCGTCCTCAAAAATGTACTACGATATTTCGGAACACGATTATTATGTAACTTGAATATATTTTACTTACTTACCACTGGAATTGATACTGGTACTGGTAGACTGGTAGAATAGAGTTTAGTAGAAATATACTTAGAGCTACTTAGATTTATTTTTTTACCTACTTCATTAAAGTAAACGTATAACTATGGTTAAGTAAGAATCAGTATAACTAATGTTTACTTTATTTGTGTTCGATTCATTAAAATTAAAATATATCACTTTTAAGATATTAAATAACTAATATGTGTTTTAGTAAACAACTAGATAAATCTTGTCTAAGAAGGCCTAATTAGGCAATCTAAAACCCTTTCAACAAAAGCGGCTGCCTACGTGCCTACGCCACTACTTCGTACCTCGGTTATGCAATCAAAAGTAGTTTAGTGTTCCAAATTCAGTTTGATCAGTTTGTACGAGACAAGAAGCGAGGAAGTAGTAATAGTAATAGGCTATCGACAAAAACTTGTATCCGATGGACATCGTAGGACCGAGATGGCGGCGCCGGTTTTTGCCGCGCAAACTTTCTTCATAACGTTTTTGTCATATCGTCGGGCGTTTTGGTCGCCATGAGCAAATCGATCACTTGTTTACGATGTGGTTTTGATCAGGATTTCAATGTTCTGCTGCTAGTTACCGTTAAAGTATAAGCCACCAATTAAACTATACCTGCTTATATAAAAACAAGCTAGTGCATGACTTTTTCAAACTTTCCTCGGGCTTATTAATTATTTTATTGTATAATATTATATTATTGCATCATATATACTAATCTACCATTTTTTTACTTTGCAACAAATCCGAAACATAATACGGTACACGGCAAAATATGTCAATATGTAAATGACGAACCGCCCTTGCAATGAGTTTCATTAAAGTATAATAATAATAAATATTCGAGACGAAATCAAAAGCAGTGTCATCTGTTGCACGCGTTTAGGACCAAACAATTCGGTGCTGCCAGCCCTACATGTTTATAGTAACCTAACATTTCAAACTTACCTAATATAAACTTAACTAAAATAAACTTAAACGTAAACGTAACATCACGCCTGTATTCCCCGAAGGGGTAGGCAGAGGAGTGTAGTACACCCCCACATTTCAC
>DWEM01000206.1:0-22358 GCA_018245935.1 Agara belti belti
CGCATGAAGCTTACATAACGCTTCTTCCTTAAATCACGAGAATTTTGAAATATCAGTACCGAATCAAAATCCCCACGCAAACATTTGTGAGATGAGCACATTTAATTTTGTTTTTTCTGTGTATGGTTGTAATAAAAATATTGTGTCCTTGATTCTTCTAAGCAGAGAATCAAGAAGCACATGACGATCAACACAGTGATAAGTCACATGGTAAAAAAGATAATATTGAGAATACCGATTAAGACGTGATATAAATATATGTTCTATAACATTGGATAAGAGTGATACTTATCATGTGGTAGCATCCAGGTACTGGTTTGATTGCATCAAGCGATAGTCCGTTCCGCGCCGCGAACAATACTTTATACATATAAGTACACTTTATTCATTGACATTAAAATTATCACTACAAGATTCTTCAATGCTTTGATCTGATAATAATAATATTATATTTGAAATATTTCGAACATTTTCTATATAGGTAAAACGTATAAATGTAAATGGTTTGATAAAAAGATAATTATTTAATTTTTATTATTTATCACACTGTTCATCGAGATTACTATATTTGATAAATATAACACAATTATATAGATTATTATGCACAATGAATATTTTCAAATACTTTCTGTCGATAATCTTTCTGTGCTGTGTTAATTAATACGTCTCTTGCGTGCAAAGGTCCCGATCCCATTCACATTTTACGGCCAATGTTGGAATAATACAATTAGTCACTAGTTATTGGCTTCCATTTAGCTGGCAAGAGCTGTGTTGTTTCTGATGTCGGATTACTGAAAGAATATGGATAGGTATTACACGTTTTAAGATATTTAAAATTGTTTTTAAGATATTTAAAATTGACTATTTTTATTTATTATTAATATTAAAATGAAAAGTAAAGTAGTTAGAAAAGGTAGCAATTCCTAGCTTCTGTTGTAGCATGATTTGTTAGCTTTACATTTCTACATCGCAGGAGATGAAGAAATAAAGGTTTTGGTCCTCATTTTAGAGATTTCAAGATAATATAGGTACTATACAATCGCCGATATAAAAATGTTTATAAAATTTCCCATTTCATAAGCTTCATCGTTAAAATTGAAAGCAGTGGAGAGTGCCTCGTTGAACAGATTAGGATCCCTGAAAAACTCCACTGAAAATATTGAGTTCTCTCCGACCATTTCATCATTGTTACTTTCTACTAAAATAGGCATTGATCGGGCTATTAGTACTTTAATATAGTCGCTACATTTAGGTACCCATGCAGATAGACAAGAATACGATATGTGACTTGATCTTGACAAACAATTGTAAGATTTTTTTTTTGTAAATAATGAAATCCTAACCTTTATGTCGTATAAAATGTGTAATGTAATAGATCTAATATAAGGTTTATTGTCTTTGTTTTTAGAACATACTAATAAAAGTTTGTTTTAAAAAATGTTTTTTTTTTACAATGATTTTTTTTATTTGTGTATTGTAAAAATGCGTACCGTACATAAATGTCAGGTATGTGGTGTTTTTTTCGTGAATATTGTTAAATTTTCAGATGTATTAAATCGCTTACGTTTCACTGAAACGGTAATGAATCAATGTTAATAAACTTCGATTCTTATAGAACTTATTGTATGCATTTTATTTCAATTTTCGCAAAAGAAAGTTCTTGGTCACAATATTGTAAGTTAAAGACTTTTGATTTATTGTTAATACGTAAAGTGGCAAGCAATCAAAAGTTGGTGTCTGCTTAGATATTTATGTGCAAAAACTCGGCAGTTGTTTGCGGCGGCAGAGACGGCAGCGCCACTTATCTCGCTTAAAGTTTAGCTGCCACAGGTACATAATACAAATTGTTTTTTGTATCTGGGTAAGTTTAAATACAAAACTGAGTGGTTATATGATTGAAATCTATCAAAAAACCATCTGGGATGTAACCGTTACAACTATTTACGCATCACTGTCGGGCACGACTGTGTCCCGCGACAGCGGCATACCAAAACGATGCTTAAGCGTTATTAAAACGCACTTGATTTCTATTCAACATCGACTCTAACTTGTAAATCGAATAATAGCATTGTATCTTACTTCTCTTTCTTTTAGGTATATTTCAAGTCAGACCGGTACGTCACAAAAATTATTAATAATTTTGGAAACGTCGGTGTAAAGAAAATAAATCAAATCCTTAAATTATTTATTGCAATGCGCGACAAATAATGGAGTTCAATTCAAGTAAAGCAACAAAAAAAAGTTACGAAGCATCTACACTTTTATATTAAGCATAGTCTACTGCGGAACTTTTTTACGATATAAACGTTTTAACATTTGAATATTTAGAACATAGTTCTAGAAAGTGTATTAGCACAGACCGTTTGCTTTCAAACAAACGATGCGAGCGCTCGCTTAGTCCTGATGGACGAGACAAGGATTTACGATGCTAGCAAAAGTAGTGGAGCATACGGTGAGGGTATACTGTGTTATATACTAGATGTTCCTTACTAGATTAACGTTTCATTGTTAGCAAACAATTATCCAATCTTCTTCTCTACTGAAGCAAAACTGGTAATTTTGAATGAAATGTACTTTAGCATTTATTTGCGATTGTATTACGTCTGTATCTATCTATATCTGTCAATGTGTGCAATGTGTAAATGTGTGTGAATCCTTTTCTTATGTCACATGTTTGTTATTTTTCGTAAATAAATGTTTTCTTTTCCTTTCCTTCTTTCTATTTCAAGCAGTTATACACTATTTTCCAATCGTAACAGTGTGCTAGCCTGCGGTACTGATAAAAGTAGCGTTCCAACTATGTCCTTAAGGCTAGAACACCGGGTAAGGACTCTACTTTTATTTCATTTCACGGACGAGAGTCACTGGACGTCAAGGACCACTTAAGGCAGACGGCTTCCGAGCTTTTTGCTACCTCTATGACATACAGAACACGTGAAACGAGAAATTTACGAGCGTTCACGCTACTTATCTATACATAATGTACGCTGATTCAAAAGAACTTTGATTATGCGGAAAACGTTTTTTTATTTTTAACTGTTCAGAAATGAATACAGATAATTATGTATGTAGCATTTTAAGACCGCTGAAGTAATATGAAAGAAACGAAAATGTCGTTTGCGCTATATGTATTGAGGCCTCAAAACTGAAAACTGAACTACCTGACAACTTGAATACTGACGGCACAACGAAGGTATTTGATTACCGATGTCCATGAGCGGGAGCGGCCACTTTCAACTACTCCCCGCTCACACGAAACTCCTACATCTCCGTGGATGCAAAATAGGCACTTTAATTGATACGAATAACGAAACCTGAATCCAACATTAGATAAATCTATAATGATTGTGTTCTTTGTTCTCAGTGGAAATCTCACCACGTCACTTTTATCTCCATGAATATTTTTATTCAGAACTTTCGCGGCAGTACAAAGTGCTCTTGTTTGAAGAACAAATGGGGCGAGATGGAAAATAAAAATTTTTTGAAATCAGCGCCATATTGCGCTGACTACAATATAAATCTTGACGAGAGTAACAATAAAAAGTTTCACCTCCTTAATTCCGCCGTTCCCGGTGAGCTGGTGTGAAATTATTTCATTGAAATGTTTTTTACTTACGGCTCCATTTATATTTCCGTTATAATATGAAAATGGTAAAATTCGTTCAATTAGTCATATTATCAAATTTGATTTTTACGTGTTCTTAGTCTAAGTAGTTAACCAAATAGCTAAAATCATAAATGTCACACATTACGGTCGCACAAATCTGCATTTTAAGAAAATTTACTGTTACGCACGCATGATGTCAAAAAAGAAGACAGGCATAGAATTTCACTCTATCTTTGTTTATTTTCGTTTGTGAGACATACATACGCGCGGTGACATACCGGTCATATTAACCGTGGCACCTCAAAACGCTTCGATAGCAAAGTTTCTATATAAAATGTTATTGCCAGTTGATCAATAAAAAGACGATAAAATATTGAAAATCGCGGATAATCGTGACATTGCCGGTGGAGAAGTTGCAAAGAATGGTGCGCGAGATAACTTTTACCCTGTTAAATAAAGACGACAGTTTTATTGAAAGTAGGGCCGTTTTCCTTCTGTAATTTCCTCGGGCCACCCTTCAGGCACAGTCCAGGACAAGAGCGTAAGCGTTTATTATTCAATTGAGCGAAGTGAAGCGTCGGGGATGGGATTCTCTATTTAAAGATTATAATAGATAATTAGAGCAAAAGATTTTCAAGACGATACTTGGTTCAGTTTGTATTTCTAACAGTATTTCTGATTACTGCCATTACACCGCTATCGCTTTAACCGCTGTCTACCATTGATACTTGATAGATACTCCGCGCAGCCAGACCAAAGGTTTCTCCAACTGTTTTCTGGTATAAACTGGCAAAGAGTTCGACTCCCTGCCGGCGTCTGTTATTCCCTTTAATTACAATCTGGAATTATTGAAGACAAGAGTGAATAGATACTTTCTTGGCAAGCGTGTTACATTCTTGACTGCACCTCACTTATCATCAGGTGAGCTCGTAGTCAAACGCAAACCTATTTCAAAACCTCATAAAACACCAAAATAAAATCCCTACTTAAGTGTAATATTGTATTATTTCATTCCGAAAGATTATTATTACTGTTTACAAATATGTTTTCAGTAAAATGTTTTTGGCGAATCCAATATTGTATTTATAAATAATTCTTGCAACAGCTGTATTTGTCATATCTTAAAATTGTTACTGCTTCGTTTTACGTTTTAGAGCACACCCCGTCGAGATAGAGACATTTTTCGCTTTGCCACAAAGTTAAAAACTCGTTATTCGCGGGCGAAAAGTTAAGGAACTCGCCATTGTGTCTGGCGGGGGATTTATCGCAGCCGTGTGATGAGCCCTGATTATTTCCTCCCGGATTTAATTGGACGATGATTGTGTCATTTCTCTTTACAATTTACTACAATCCTTTGGCACAGAACTACCGACGAGCTGACAATGACTCGCGTTTTTACAGACTCACAAACTGCAGAATTAACGCTGTAGCTGTTGTTAAATAAAAGTAAAGACCGTCATCGCAGTGCTAAATATCAACCTTGTACCTCACCCCATAATTGTACTTTTGAAGCAGACAGAAATCCACGTCTTTTTTCCATACCAGCGATAAAGAATGCAAATTTGCTGCAAAATGTTATTTTTGCCTTTTACCTCGAATAGTGTGATGAATTTGTTGTACTGGCTGCCTTGTACTGCTTGTCCTTGTGTAAAATTGTTATCATAGAGTATGATGGACATATGTACAGTATACTAAAAGTATTTAGCGTCAGAAAAAGTAACGTAATTATGACCTAATAAAATATATAAGAGTAACTAATCAAAACAATTGACTGTATTATATAGAAAATCTTCCGACCTGCTTTTCTTTTTGTTACTGTTCTGCTTCTAAATGTGAAAACTTTTAAATGGCCTTCTCTCCCATTCTATGTATTGTTTGTTTATACATACGTAGCTGTAACTTTTCCTAATAATAAAACGAAAATTTAAATGTATGAAACACTAATTGCACTCATTCTGACATAGTAATCAGACTAGTGTTTGTCCTATTTTTTCAATTCTGGAAATTAAAAGTCTGGAAGTGGAAATTCATCTGCGATAGATTTCAGGTAGAAGTTTAATATAAGTCACGTTTGGAATTTGAACACCAGTTTATGAACTGCAATAATGAGTCAAAATGGCTATCTTGAAAAAAAAGAACAAATAAAAAAGCCATTGTGTAACGAAATCAAGACGAAACGAAAGAAAAACAAGAATATTGAAGCAAACCGTTTGCCCTTAGGTAAACATTTTCTCTATAGCGAGCAAACATCTAATTAACCCCAAAGTCTCGCAAAAAAGGATATAACATATCTACGGGCAAATGTTCTTTATTCACACGAATAAAACAGCTGGGAACATATGCGAGGAACAGGCGTCCGTATATAAATACGTAATATACAACCAGATGCTACTCCGGCGTCCCTATTCTGGCGAGCCTCTTTCCGCTCTCTCTGTCACATCGGACCTTTTGAAAGGAGACGGAGGACGAAACCAATGAAGGTTTGCGTACGTTTCGAGCGAATAGGTGTGCGGACCCCCCAGATATATTTTATGGAGAGTGCTATACTCTTTTTGCAATAGCTGCCAGAAGGTGCGCCCCAACCCTTCATATTTACGATTAAGTCGTGATCAGAAATACAATATAGGGCCGCGTTTTTTTGCCGATGGGCCCGAGATATTCAGACGGGATGTTGTTTAGAACTGGTATTTGCCGATCTTGGATTATTCCACCTATCGGAATACAACGTTTTGTGAAGCTTTTTCCTATCCAGCAACAGCTTGTATACGCATATTTATTCATTAAATTTACATCACTACCCGTTATATTAAATATGTAACATGATACAAGTACTGTAATATACTTAAAACTGTTTTACTTGTTGCCAGTCGTTTTCATCTTTAATGGTCTGTTCTGATTCATTCTATTTATAATTTTGCACTTGATAAGATATATATTTTAGCTCATTACTTATCCAGTTATTTTAAAAGGGGGGTACGCTGCAATTTGTACGAAAACCTTCGATGGTTTTACACATAAAACGTTTAAAAAATCATAAGGACTTTCGATATTGTGCCCCAATTTAAGTTTAAAATGAACTAAGATATAATGCAATATTTAATGAACGTAAACGTATGGACGGAGATCATAGCCCTCCGTTTTATATCGGCTTTACAGTTCATAGGCCTAGTAGACTAAAAGAAAAACGCAGAGGGTAAAGCCTTCGACTCGTCTTTTTAAGATGTATTAATAATTACATAGATAAAATACATTAATAGTGACTTTGGCGCGTGAATGATGAAACATGAGACATTTTGGGTAATTTAAGCAACAAAGAAATTTCGTAGTCCAGTTGCCTTCACACTCGACGAAGCGGAGAGGTAACGACTAGTTAGCAATTAACTGTAATTTTCGCTAAATCCATTTTCACTTATAAATTGACGAGTATAAAAGGGATTGCACTGAATGGTACATAAGAGGTTATACAAACGTCGTAACGAAGTGCTCTTACGAAGCTCGAAGATACGGATGCGCTAATGTACATCTGTATTATTTATTAAAGTTGATGACTTTATGTCTAATGTCAAAGTAACTGCGTTTATTTATCTATGTATCTTCTTTCAAATTGACATTCCAACATTGATCATTTTCGGTAACGCGGTTTTTCTCGTTAAGCCTGAGTACCCACGGTACCTAAAAAATAATGTAATGCCTAGAAAAATAAAAAAAATACGTTTTTCTATATAACCTATATCGATCAGTGATAATATAGCATTCAAGCGGTGAAAGAATATTAGAAATCGATCCAGTAGTTTTTGAGCCAATTCGTTGCATACATACACATAAAAAATCTTAATGTATTACTATCGATAATTCTTTAAGTAAGTTACCGTATCCACGCGTGCGTGGTATATGTGAACATGTCGCCCTGATTACTGTCGCAGTTGACGAGCATCCGCTCGCTGTAATCTATGCACCTCGCTGAAAACATACAACTTTTCATGGCTGAAAAAGCTCCGCCCGGCCTGTCCTTGCTCCACGTTTTGTTCTGAGTGCCATTGACTCATGTTGTTCCATATTAAAATTCTTATATCCCAGTACCTACTTGTGTACTAGCGAATTCGTCAGCATGAAAACCGAATGGAATGAACGAGTTTAGATTTTTTTATTGCTTACATATTTTTTTTACAGTAAATTCTACTTTTGCGTTGTTACAATAGGTTTTATGTATGTTATGTGGAAGTTATTACAAAATATAGATATCGATAAACAATTAGGCACTTACATAATGTTGGTGTTTGATCTTATTTTCAGTTTTGTTTTATTATTATTATTACACCATCACGCCAGTTCGCTCATGGGGTACGCAAAGAGCACCAAGTGCTGAATATCCTTATAATTTTGTTTCAATTTGCCCTAAATATATCCATGTGAAGCTTGTATTTAGTCATATATGTACCTGGTATATTCATCAGTTGTCTGGTCACTACAGTACTGGCACAGCCTAGTTTGGGAACCGGTTATTAGAAGATTTTGTTTATAAAATATTATGATTTATTATTATCGTAAAATAAGTTTAACTATCCAAGTATAACGCTATTCTCATACGATGTGTAGTATCCGGCAATGATATGAATCGAGTGCAGGGCGGCGGGTCGGAGCCATCAATCACCTAGACCCCGGAGGCTGCGAATATTGGGTCAGTGGCGCTATAACTTGTCTGTGTAGTCGCACGTTAAATATTTAAAACGGGACCCTTCTTTAATAAAACGTTCGGTACGATCTGATAACACCAACAAAAGCGACGTCTTTTGATTTTTTTAAATCAATAATAACCAACATCAACAACAACATTTTGTTCAGCTTTAAAGTGAATGTCGGCTTAATTACAAGTTACCATTGAATGCATCGTGATCGAGCTTATTTTCTTATTAACGATTCATCGATAATAATAATAATACTTATATCAAAAAATATAACAAACGAAAACAAAAAGAAAAATCAGACGGGAATAAAGAAAGAAAATAATAATAACTTAACAGTGTGTTTCATCTCGAAGACCATTGGTTTCAAAATGTATTCAGCTATAATATAAATAAGTAAAGCATTGAGATAGTGGGTCGAACCCGTCAATCACTGAAATGAAGGAGGCAGCGAATATCTGCTCTCTACCGCCTTTGTAAACAGAATTGGAATACCATTTTTCTGGTTTTGCTTAGTTTAAAATTATACAACCGTATGTATATTATAAAGCAATGGATAGGATACTCACTAGGATTTGGTCGGATATTTACAATAATATAAATGTCATCATAGTCTATCACGCTGGCTAGATATTGATAAGCAGATTTCACACATCTTAGACAACATGACGAAGAACTCGCTACAACGGCGTAGGAAATGATAATGAGGACACCTGCCCGTTTTAAGTTCAAGTTAATGACTGGCCTCGTGGCCATGTGACTCGAGGTCCTGACTACAAAACCGGAGGTCATGGGTTCGATTCCCACCCAAGACAAACATTTGTGTGATGAGCGCATTTGTTTGTTCTCAGACCTAATAAAAATATCTATAGGTATAGGTAAGTATTATATCTTACGTATATATGTATGTTTATCAGCTATCCGGTTACCATAACACAGGCATTCGATTACCTAATTTGTCCCCAGTTATAACTATTGAAGTTTTAAGGAGACCCGAGTCCAAAAGTGGAACAATAAAAGGCTTAAAATCTTGTTCGTACCGCGTTTTTAGCCATTCCATGGCGATGTGTTCGGCCAACTTTCATCCCTCCCCTTACACCGTAGTCCACATAAAACAATTCGGTTGTATATAAGCCACTGTAAATTCACCGAGAGAGACACTGAAACACGGAGCGCGCGTAAAATATTCAGAAGGTGGCGAATAAAACGCCAACTCTATTTCGTAGAAAAAGCTAACAATAAAATAAATGGTTTATTGTGTTACTTATCTCATTTTATACTGTACTTGTCAAAAGAAATAAAAATAGAGGAGACAAAGTAACACACCAAGCAGGAAGTCACAATTAGCTGCCTCTCATAATGAGTAAACGACATCGAATATGTCTATAGCAAGACCATGACTGCGACTCATTGGTCCAGTGGTAAGTGAAGTTATTACCCCACCCAGGACAGATCCTTGTATTAGGAGCCGAGTATATATTGTTTATCTATCTGCAAATGTATATTTGTACTTTAATTCTGATTACCATAGTACAGTGTTTTGCAAAGAATTGAATAAGTAATATTAAGAAAAATAATAAAATACATTTATTCCATCAGACTTTCAGATTTGAACAAGTAAACGTCAGTAAACTCGGTTACAAACATTATATATTCATGTGCTTTTACCGCTAGGGTAGTGGATATTTGTATATCCCGTTGAGAAATGAAGTTTCTTTTACTTTTTAACTTAATCCATTAGACCACACACCGTTCAAACAATCTATATCATCTAACAATCAGCTCGGGCCCCCGCCGCTACGCCCGAGTCCCGTTCCCGAAAAAATAATTCGGTGTGATTTTTCAAGTTCTCTTTATTAGAGAGGGGGGCGAGTCACCCCGGGAGGGACGCTCCGCCGGTCGTAAATCAGAAGTTCGTATAAAAACTAACTAAAAGTTGGGAGCGCGAAAATGATGAAACGGCTCCCCGTTTTATTCAGTTAGACGGTCAGATAACGACGTAATTGGCGACCGGGCGTTCAGACCTGGGAGAGTGATGGTGAACCGTAGCTATACACCGCTGTGGAGCTTTGTCCCTTTTGTTACGTTAAAATTAAGAGCATTTTTATCAATGCCTGAATGGAGTGGTGCACTCCTTTATGAGATGACGAAATGTGTCCAAAATGACTGGCGGTGTAGTGGAGTGCTAGCTCCATTAATAATGCAAGGTAGTGAGTGTTGGGTATGGAAGATAGCGAAATGAAAGTAGAATTCGTGCGTTACAATTGAGAGCATTATGAATATGAGCGGTATGAGTATAGCTGATGGACTTAGAAATATTGTGATAAAAGAACGAGAAAGGCTTGCTTAGATGGTTAGGACAGGTAGAAAAATTGCCGATGACAGACTCTTGACACAGTTTTAAAGGTAGGAGTGAATGGCAGAGTCGGAGGAGGTGGACCTAGGAGGAAGGACTTTAATCAAATCAGAGACGTGCTTAAAGAAGACCAGGTCAATAATAAGCTTTCAGATTGCTTCCAGGCGTTCCCATGCCAGACGCTTAAATGCAATTCGGGAAACTTGAAGAAGAGGCTTGCCGACTGCGGCTTTACATTCACTACAATGTAGAGCAACGTTTGATAAAATTGGCCGTAACTTTATAGACTTGGCTCGGCTAAAAGCATCTGATTTTACTGAACGATATAGAATATTCCTGACCCTAAGGTGAAAGAAAAGAAATCGCTCCATTTATTTTATACATATTTATATTTTAGTACCTACGTCTCCTTTTCTAACGTACGCTGACTTTCTGTTTCCTTGGAATTGAGAACGAGATTAACGGCTTAGTAGATGTCTATAAAGTATTATTCGAAGAAATTGCCATTACATGCAACCTTTATTATATCTAAATGTTTGTTTACCTGGGAATACCTAACATAATACAAAAAATAAAAAGCATCTTAGGACTAAATGACAAACTTCACAAGAGATGGTTTTTCTGTCAAAAATATATTCTGAAATTAACAAATTTTAATGTTCCCCAAATTTTGCGGTCCACGCCATAACCCGTTATAACATAAAGTGTTATAAATAAAAGGGTGCAACTTAGCGATAAATATCCCTTAAGCCAAGGGTTTTCTTGAAACTGAACGCAGGGGTGTTGTTCAAATGTACCGTAAATATCCCTTTATCGCTTTTATACTTATAAAATTTGACAATTGTAAGCCACTAGAGGTTGCAAAACAGCGAACTTAGGGCATATGAGTCAACGTTCGCGAGATATGTGCTATTCAAGCGATTTTACTATTTTATAGAGCCAAGGGGTCGTTTTATAGTGATTAGTTCATTCTTGCGTTCTATTACATAGTATTCAAATTATTTATTAGAAAATATGAAAAAGGTTTCATACTGAACATACCTTAAATGTTCAATGCTTACAAATCGAATGGCTCTAAAGTTACCATCGACAAAATTGCGACCACCCGCGATACTAGATATGGTTACGCACCGTGCGGCTACTTGCTTTATCATCACATTCTTATGTTTACCATTATCGCGATATGACGCACTCGACTGAGGATTTTTATCTCCGCCAAACATAGGTATGCGATGACTTGTTCACATCATATGTTTTTGACGTTCAATACTCGTATTTTGTAAGTAATAAACCGAATTCATTATAATTCCCCGCGCATGTATCTCGTCTGCCACGTTTAACAAGCGCTCATCGGCGTTGGACGTCTGTGAGAACATTATGGAGAATTCTCAGATGTGATGTGTTTCCATTTACCGTTACGACGAGCGATATGTGAATTTCGACTGGTCTCTGAGCCTACCGACCTGCTAAGTATAAATAAAGATATCATAAATAGAATAAAAAAATTGCCAAACTATATTTCTCACGTGTATCACTACCTAACAATAGACGCAAACATATTTACATCAAAATACAGCAAGATATTATCGGCTTAATAAAACCGAAGAGCGCTCGAGCGCAAAAGAAACAGATAAAGATAAGGTGAGATAAAAGTAAGAGAAGCAAAGGAAGCGTTACATGCGGTGTCGCGGTTAACCACAATTTACAGCGACAGTTATGGCTCGCCAGAACCAGATAAAACGCATTAAAATTCAAAATGAGCACAACACAATACAGGCTAACGTAACTAGATTTCTTAGCGATTCCATTTCAGTTATCGAATCTGATACAAGAGCGTTATACATAAGCCACACTAAGTTTAGAAATATTTTGTTTGTACATATATAATACGGCGTTTAAAGAATATATTGATTGAAGTGTCGATACGAAAGTACACTCAACGCTGAAAGCCTGGTACTAAGGACGATTTCACATTATTCCAATAGTAAAATAGTAGTAACGTGACTTCTGAATTCAAAAATATTCTTTCGTGCGTTTAGTCTTCATAGGATCGTAGCAGGAAAATATACATAGAATTTCAGAGTTGAAAGATTACTGACTTGTTACCTTCATCACACTAATATCACGAACAGTCCTATTCTTACGGTCCTGTTACAAATGAATGCTGATAAACAATCTCATTGATTCCTATCCGAGTCCTATTCTTTCAGCTCTGTTCAAGGTCGGCTGTAAATGTCGTGGCCCCACATGTCACTACAATTTTTGGAATTTAGACTACTCGTTAAATAAAATGTTATATTAATAATAATAATTATTATTATTACTATTAGTGAAAATATCAGCAGCAGTATACACGCACCACAAAACCAATAGTACTTTTCAGTACAAACACGTGTGGAATAAGTACTTTCCAATCCAACCTTGGCATGATACTATTTATTTTTGTAAAAAATATTTATGTAAGTATTATATACCACGTATGTTTTTCAGTTGTCCTGTTTGTGTGCCTAATTGCCAGTGTGCCTAATTTTGAATAATGTGGAATTGTCGCAATCATTATTATTATTAGAGTACTGTAACATGGTAATATGTAAATCGGAATGTAATTGCAAGATTCAACTGGACTACGTCAAGTCGATGTTATCGCAAACACGTGAACTTATCGCAAACAGATATTTTGATGAAAATAAAAAAAATGAAGGTTAATATTTATCATTGTACATTTCGCTATCTGCATCTCGATAAGCCGACATGTCATATCATTATTACAAACATCATATCCGATACATCTACCAAATTTCTGATAAAATATCTCGTAACCGTATGATAGGTAAATATTTATGTACGTAAGTCAGTTAGTAATACCTGTATCTCATATATATCACAAAGATCATCATTTTGGCAGTGATAAGATATAGTGTTTCTGCATTAAGGGTTATTTTTTTCGCAATACTGTCAAATGTCGGTTCGAATTCCGAATCTAGATATATTTTTCTCAATCAACTCACAGATTTTATTTCGTACCTTTCTTTTAGCAATTGGAATAAAGTTTCTTTTTTTTTCAACAGTTTGCAAAAATGGTCCAACGTGCATCTTCAAGTAGTGGATTACGTAGCGAGCTTAACAAAAACCCTCGAACATTCCGGTCACGCGTCCAATATACGGATTGGCTTCGGATCGCCATCAATTTTTCTCCAGATCTGGTTCAGATTTAATTATTCAAAACTCATCGGAATGTGATGCTCGATTCGTGAGCTGTAGTATCTACCTACCTATGCATCAGGGGTAAAAGTTCAATTTAAATTTGGAACATTCGCCTCGCTGCCACCGGCAGTTGAACCTATCTGTATGTAACAGAACTTTTATATTGTAACTCGAAATTGTGATTGATTCATATGCTTTTTTTAAATCTTCAATCTCAATCACATGAGATTTAATTACCTTTTTATCTTTTAAATGTAATTATATAATCTACTCGTGATTAACAATCAAATTTTTGAAATACTTATTTATTTAATATTTGTTAACGAAATTCTATTCTTGTTTTTATTTCACGTAATATTTATTTATTGGGTTTTTAATCATAAATAATTTCAATCTTACACGTCTGAGCGCATCTCGTGACGGCCAAATTCTTTAAGTGTAATGTGCATACGAAAATGGCTTGCAAACTAAAATACATTTTGGTGGTAGAGTTACTGCTGAAAGTTTAATACTAACGTCGCTGGGACGTGATCCGCTCGCAGGCGATTTATGCGCCTGACTGTACCACATGTATATTGTAAGACACGTGTCCATGGATACTTATATGTTTTATCTTTCTATGTCGTTAAATTGTAATGATGTTGCGTGCGCTCCGCTGTTCATTCCTTCACGGAATTCTTTTTTAACCGACTTCAAAAAAAGGAGGAGGTTCTCAATTCGTCTGTATTTTTTTTAAACCGAAGCTCACTCAAAATAACAGCTGTTTTTCTAGTTACAGAGTCGTTTTGTATTCAATCATGTTAGAAAATAAGAGGAGTTGCTATATTTTTATTTGATTTTTGGTTTTCGTTTGTAGTAATTGCTATAGTGACATTTTTAATTTGCATTTAATGGTTTACCTGACGCAGTTTCTGAAAAAATAATAAATTATAATTGTTAAGTATACATACGTAGGTATTATATTAACATACATATAATGAAATATATCCAATTTATTTTAATAAGAACTTCATTGGTAAAATATGTATTTACGTATTTTACATATTTTATTTGATTTTATTTTACAAATGTATTTACATATTTTATTCAAAATACCGAGTATAATAGTTTAGTGCCATCTGTTTAAGTCCCAAGAACTATACCGCAATTTTACAGAATTTACTAGTACATGCACTTAAAGTAAAAATTGTTACTATTTCATTTGTAAGATGGCAGCAGCGTCTCTTGTTCTCAACGCAGTGTAAAATTTATTTTCTATATGCACCACTAGATGTCACTGTAACTAAAATAAAGTATCACAAGAAAACAACTGTTTATTTCAGTACTAAATGCTTTAATTGTGATTTAGTAACCTTATGCAGCTAAATACTACTTTTCCTATATTTTAGTTTGTTTTATTTATATACCAGCGGCTATTATTATTTTAATTATATCAGTCTTTATAACACTATAGATAACGTTCATATTTATTGGTAACACATCAATTAGTAACATTAGTTCAGTAAGTAGGAGTTCAGCTCGTATTAGTCAGCATCCGTCTTATTACAGATGGATCACAAATGCCAACTAAATTATAATAATCTAATGTGATATGGGTACAGAACAACAACAATACCTAATATTATTAAATGTATCCGACGCTATAAACAAATAAAAGACGCATCACTTTTAAATGGAAAATTAAAAGGTCTTAATTTTATTCATTTCCGATTCAAACCTCGAATGTATTCTAAATTCAAACTGAACAAAACAATGAGGTTCAATTAGAGTTCACGGTGAACGGTCGAGGGCAGTTTGAGAATTTAATTGACAATGATTAATTATTCTCCGTTTGAGGTCGGATAACAGATAAACAGAAAAACAAACAGTTCTGTACAAAAGCGTCTGTTAATGACTTCGTTTTTGTACGAACCCAAATTTGATTGGACCGACTGCAAAACCGCTTATCAGCCGAGTTTAACCGGTGGCCATTTTCCGCTATTAGTCATCCGCTTATCAGTAATAAATCAAACCTATTGTCATCATTATCAGTATCAATCTTTTAATTTCTTCATTGGCTTTCTGCCATAGACTGCCACGCTGTCCAAATGCGGATTAGCCATGGTAAATAATTCATCTATTTACTATTTTACTAAGATTTTTTCTTACACGACGTTGCTACAGTTACGATTGGACTCTTAGTTGAGTGGTTAGAGACTGACCGTTAAACCGGAGCTCGCGGGTTCGATTCCCACATGGGACAGATATTTGTGTGATGAGCACATTTGTTTTTTCTGTGTCTGGGTGTCATAAAAAATATAATTGGTATTGTACCTCTATTATGTAAATATATATAGTGTATCAGCTGTATGGTAACTATAATACAGGCTGTACCTTGTTTGAGATCAAATGCCCCAAGATGATGGTGGCTGAGGGTGCCCCAAGAGTAATTATTCACTACCATCCCGACAAGTTCCTGACGGTTAGGCAGAGAGTGCCTAGTATATACCTGCAATTATAAGCCACGAAGACAGCTCTGTTCCATTAGCAGAAGTTTACAAAAACCGTAACAAAATAACTCACGAAAAATTTCAAAAAAGATTGTCATCACCCGGTAGAACGAGACCCGTTAGTTAAACGTTACACAAGCTTTCAAACTTTTAACTTTCAACGTATCGTATATTACAACATCGGAGTGGTCCCGATATTTAGTGCCGGAACGTGAGCGCTTCCCTTATGAAACAAATTTACAAGATTGTTCCCAAGCGTAGCAGTAAGAGTGACAATTGTGCGGCCTCGCATTAATTTGGAACGTATTCAGCGAAGTTGGTAAACATTTTAGCCATTTTACAATCAATTTATTATTGTACAACCACAAATATAAGTAGGTATTCAATGTAAGTATTCAATCAATTTAAATTCAATACAATACATGTTATTTTGAAAACCTTACAGCGTCTTTACGCCAATGATGCTCAAAAAGGTGCGGCTCTATGGTTTAACGGACGATTTGTACCAGTTTAACTAAAGAAGACAAGCACTACAATAAGTAAGAAAAGCATGTAAGAACTACTACTGGTCATAGTGGCCTTAGTCTTACCTGTTGGCTACAAGGCACTTGATAATTGTGAATATTTAGCAATCTGCAAACATAGACAAAGACAATGATAATTTAATGAAAACAGATGAAAATTTATGAGTGGTACTGGTACGGAGCACTTGCACTAAAATCTAATTTTACAATAAAGTTATTCAAAGAAGTCAATCTTATTAATCAAACAAATTATTCGTATTAACTACGACAGCGACTTGAAAGGAAATTGAAGAAAGAATTTTGGAATTTGAATTCGAAGAGGCTAAAACTTAAACTTTACAAGGGATGAGAAATTATCGATTTAGGTTCAAGAATTGTTTTATAAGTGTGTTTAAGCTTTGCCTTCTTGCCCAGATATAAAATTTATGTACTTCCGTTGCAAATTACATTATGTACGAACTAGATATATATAAGAAACACGTACGTAGCAAAGAAACAAAATTAAAAGCATTTAGGGAATAAACATCCGTAATATTTTTCTCATTCAATTTAGTGGAATTCTTGTATGAATGACAAAATAAGATTTGTATGCGGAAGCGGCTCCCAATTTGCGCCTGAAATGAGCTATGGTAGCCTTTTTTATGAAATATAACCTTATTTATTTATATCAATGAGAACGAACGATATACAGCATCTACGAAGGCTTTTGATACGTTTTACGCAAAAAGTACTACCGCTGAATGAAGATTCAACATTATTATTAACAATGTTGTTTTCGTAATGATTCCGTCTCTTTTCTGCATGAAATATCCTAAAAATGTTGGTTTTCCGTCGTTTTGAACGGTCGAGCGCAGTCAACGAACCACGGCTCGTTTGAACCAAATGTAGCATATAAACAGACTCGAAAATATCGAATATCAAAATCCTTGTCGCAAGTAACTATAATTATGATTGTCTATAATAATATGAAACAATTCTACACACGTTTTCTGATTCCAAATTAGGGAAATAAATACACTGTTATGGTAACAGGACAGCTGATGTACATACATCATATATCTACATACTGTACCATACTTAAATAGATATTTTTAAGATACCCAAACACAGAACAAACAAATGTGCTCATCACGTAATTTTAATCCGCATGGGAACCAAACCCACGTCCGCATTTAGAAGGCAGTGTGTCTAACCACTCGACCACGACGCAATTCAATAATAAAATAACGATACTTCTTTATTCATAGTAGTAGTAGCAGAACGTAGTAGGTATTATATTATAAAATGAATTGTAATAAAATATAATGAAAACTATTTTATGAAAATTTCGACATGGTTTTGAGTTACGCCGTTTACCGAAAAATAAATGGAAAATAATGTTGGGGATTTCGTTGGATTTACTTATTCATAAGATCTCAGGTCCGTTAAGCTCGTACGTCCACGGGTTTGTTATTGTTCTTAAATTGGTTCATTCGTTCTAAGGGTTGATAAAATATAATACAAATTTAGCTAGTAGTAAATGTTTTGGATAAAGCTTTTTCTTAGGACACTACACAAAAGATTTCGTTCTTTAAATTTTAGACGTAAGGTAACTTTCACACTATTTGTATGTGTAAAACTTATTCCTTAGGAAATATACTCATAAATAATAAACGACTACAAAAATGTTGGTTGAATATTTAATTTTATCGGTGAACTTCAGTTCATTTCATCGAGGTACATAATTTAGTAGTTATTTAGTTTTCTTTATGCGTTCTTTATGTCAGGATTTATATTACAAAAATTTCAGGTCGTTCCTAACAAAACTTGAGCAATTCGATTTGTTGAAAGCAATGTTGTGTTCCACGCGAGTTGTTAAGGCGTCCTTTCATTATCCGACTTAGCCGCTCTTAAAGGTCTCTAACTTATCTTTAATTACAAAGCCATTTATAATACTCTTTAGAAGTCTCACAATTCACAAATAGGCGAGCAACAGAATGTCTAATTAATTAGTAATTAGTCCGTTAATTAGCCCGACCACCTCGAAAACCTTACAAGTCTCTTAAAAAGATAGCTTCGTTGGTGATGCCAATACACAATGGAGCAGCGCAGTGGAGTATTTTGTACGGAGTAAGTATGTAATAAAAATATTTTACAAGTATTACATAGTATGTTGTTATTATTATTCAAAAACGACTATTCTTCATCGTTTACATTGTTCATCTTGAAAAGGTTAACCCTTCAAATATCTCTACATAATATAAAGCTATGTCGTTTCCCGTCTGTATGTCAGATCTTTCAAACTAGAAATATTATGAAATTTAGTTATAGTTATTAGATATAGTTTGAAGCCTAGGAGCGGACATAGGATATTTTTTATCTCGACACCGCTACGAGTTCGAAATCTACATTATAAACTTAAATATAATACTTAAAGGTCCGATTACGCGTCTGTCGCACTATCGACCCGATGAAAGTCCACCTTAGTTAAAGTAATCGGAGACGAGGCTGTGCAAACTAATCTTCCGCCACGTCGTTAACTGGACGAGATGCTATAAATAGTGCGTACATTCCGACTGGTCCGCGATTGGGGAACTTTGTGTGATCATAGTGTCCATTTATTGAAGCACGTAGTAACTAATAAGGTGGGACGTTTATATAACGACGGAATATTAGGATTTAAGATTAGTTTCGTCATTATCTACACTTAAAGCCGGTCTCCTTCTGGGCGGTACCTGCGAAGCAGTATCCTGGTGGTTTAAAATTTAGTCTCCCACTTCGGGAGTTCCTGATTGCAAAACCGGCCGTCGCGGGTTCGATTCCCACTCAGGACAAACATTTGCGTGATGAACACATTTGTTTTGTTCTGTGTCTGGGGGTAATAAAAATATATATATGTGTGTATTGTATGTATGTTTGTCCGGTTACCATAACACAGTCTCTCGGTTATCTAATTTAGAATCATATAGCTGCGTGTGTAAATATTCCCAGCTATTATTATTATTATAGAATAGCATTATATTTACATGAAGAGGGAGCGTTGTAACTTAAGTTTAAATTCCCCGAGTGTACGGTGACACGCCGAAACGTGGAGCGTGCTGACGGGTCTCCGGTCGGCTCAATTTGAGCTTCGACATACACCAATTTGAACGGACAAAGAATTTCGATTTGTTCGACACTACTACACAGATGCCTGGCTCAGAATTAATGAACTGAAGTGAAATGTGAAAATCACATTTTTTTTACAACGTTCACGTCTATATTTATCCATCGGCTGTAAGTTTTTTGGGAGAACGGGGACGGATTGGTACAGGAAAATGTATTCGAGATTCTGATAGCAAAGAGACAATTAATGCGAGGTGCGCAAGGAAAAGACGCTTATATATACGCTTGTATCGTCCGGTATCGTAACGTAGGGTATTTCGATGATGATAATATATTATGAAATAACACTAGCCCCATACATCGATCTGCCCCAACCTTAACCCGAACCCAATGAATGATAACTATAAAAATGTATGACATAATTACATATAATTCCAAACCGAGAAAAATCTTCTTCAGAACTGGCCCGTATGTATGTAGAGAATGATGAATATAGAAGAAGCACTCCAAGTTTGTAAGGACAGAGATATTTGGCGCTCGGCGCGCTCTGCCTACCCCATAATGGACACGACGTGATGGTATAATGAAATTATAATTTCAATTTGAATAGAATAATATACTGCAGAGAGAAATCATTTTTATGTCACACTTCGAAGCTCGACATGCTTAAAGATAACGTGACACTCTTTTTGCTTGTATTAATTCTTAAACAAAGAGCTTTCTATGACATTTTCTCTTAAGCTTCAATGAACTGCTATTATGTTTTTATAATGAAAAGCTTTTGTCATTGTTTTCAGACATATGCTGTGACGTCGAATATAATGAATGTTTTAATATATATTCATGTGGCTTAAGAAAATTTTATTTTTAAATATTCGCAATTCATTGGATCCTCAGGATGGACTGAAGCTTATGCCAATATGAAAATATTGCAGGAGGAGTGAAACAAACAGTAATATTGCAATCAATCTTTATCATACAAGGTATAATAAAATGATTTTAGTTTTAGTTCCGCGCCCGAACTTTTCTCATATTCCCAGACGTACGTTCGTGACGTAAACGAAACAATTAACCACCGAAATTTTTATGGTAATTCAGTAAACACTCGACTGAAAGTTATGTAATTTATATACGATACATATTCGTTTTAGTTCGTTCATTTCACCTGATGGTTTACAAGTGGCTTGTGCTAAGTGCAGTTTCGCTCGCGGTGCCGTGGAAAAAAAAAACAATTGTCCGGCGAGGGAATTATTCTTGAATTTATTATTACTGTTATACCATCACGCCAGCTCCCCGACGCAATAAAAGAGTAGCCAGTCGCAAATGTCTCTAGCATACGTGCACCCCGGTTTCATAGTCTTAACTCCGCAATAAAGGTTTGCCAGAGTTACTTTAAATTAATAAACTTATTTTGACGACACCTTTTCTTGGGACTTAATATTTGCTCAGCACTATGTAGTCTGGCTCGACATATTCTGAAGAAACTCTTGCAGGCTATGAGGAAGCGTATTTCGCTAACCAGTTGTTGGTCCGCGGACATTTTTAAGCATGGACACAGACAAACTCGTTTGTTTATTTATTTAATCCATATAGTGCCTTTTAGGGCCTACAAATTTATGACATAATTATCATTCAAAAAGTACTTATTATTACATATTAATTAGACTAAAGTTACGTATATTTAAAGTAGAAATCTATTAAAATTTAATACAAAGACTTAGTTCAACTTTTAAAAAAACAAGTTTAGTACCTAATATTGTACATGTCAAAATTTTTGTTTTCGTCCTCACCCTCCAGGCATCATCTCTTGCAATAAATGGCTTACATTATTAACGGCCCGAACCATTTTTATACAAAACAACCCGAAGAGTATTTAAAAATCGTAACATCTTTTTACTAAATCCCTTTTTCGTTTTGTCTCCTTCTATAATGTTAATGAAAAGGTACTCTCGAAACATTGCAATGGAAATGTTTTTCCAGCCTAGTTCCTTTTGACAAATGTTTTAAATCCGAGGAAGGCATTGGATCAATTTATTTAAAATGAAACTCAACAACTTAATCCATTTTAGTATCGTGAAATTTGAAGTTTATGACGAGTATTCGTACGAGGTACGCATGATCTCGGAAATTATTCAATTTGAACTTTCCAAACTGAATCTTTAAAAACTTATAAACGCCATAACTATTTTTGATTTTAAAAGTCAAGGATAAACCTGGAGATCTAAACTGCACCATTCTGTGCAACACAGACGGAGGCAGCTTGTTCCACTCATTTGCGGTCCTAACCAGGAAAGAGGAGAAAAACTGTTTGGTTCTGGTTAAAGGAAAGTCCACCTGTTTTAATGTTTTAGAACCCTTTTATTATTCTAGTTTTATAAACCGCTCTGCTGTCGTAGCGATTTGGATTAAGCC